>BQNB010104340.1:0-17365 GCA_026074375.1 Tanacetum coccineum | reverse complement strand
TAGGGTACGATTCAAGAACAACCATTATTTGCGAATGAGTGATCGTCGGTGAGAGAGAGATTAGGGCTTCTATAAATGATCGTATTTTAGAGTGATTACGTAAGGGAACTATGCAATTGAGATGGGTTTATATAGGTGTAGGAAACCTAACTTCAAGGAAACCGTTTCAATTTACAATTTAGACCCTTGGCGGTATTTTGCATCAACGTCTCTATAGCGGTACTAACTTTGCCCATCGGTACTAACTCTGCACTGTTGGTACTAATTGTTGCCAACCAAAGAATGAACAATTTAGGTAACAACAGTGCTTCAATACCATCTAAAGCTCTTCCCAATGACTCTCTAAATCCCAATGAACTTCCAGAAATGCATCACTTATGGTTAAAATGTTTCTTCACACTGAACACTTTATACAAACTGTACAACACATCATATTGCCTCCCTTTAACTCATGCAGCTTATGGATTTATCATACCAATAGAAACAACCAAGAACTGGAACCTGCTAACATCAAATGCCTTGGTTAGAAGATCAGCTACATTGTCATCAGTGTGGATTTTAAGCACCTGGATAAGTTTCTTCTCATAAGCATCCCTTATGAAGTGGTGTCTAATAGCAATATGCTTTGTTTTGGAATGATATACTGGATTCTTTACAATGCATATTGTGCTTTCATTATCAATGTAGATCTTTGTGTTCATGAAATTGAACCCATAGTCTAACATTTGATTTTGAATCCACAAAACTTGCCCACAACAGCTTGCAGCAGCAACATATTCTGCCTCTGTAGTAGAAGTAGCCACAATGGTCTGCTTTTTGCATTGCCAAGAAATAAGTCTCCTGCCAAGAAATTGACAACCTCCTGTTGTGGATTTCCTGTCAAGATTTGCTCCAGCATAGTCACTATCTGAGTAGGATTCCAAGTCAAATGAGGACACTCTTGGATACCAAAGGCCCAGTTTGGGTTTGCCCTTTAGAGTACATAAAAATTCTCTTTAACAGCACTTAAAGATGGGAGGACTTTGGAGTGACCTGAAACCTAGAACAAGCACAAGACTGAAAACATAATATATATAGGCCTAGAAGTAGTTAAGTATATTAAAGAACCAATCATGGACCTATAAAGATGGACATCCACATCACTGGCTTCCTCATCCTTGACTAAAGGCTTCTGGGTCTCTATTGGTGTACTAGCAGTCTTAACATTTATAAAGTTAAACTTCTTCAGGATTTCTGCAACATATTATCCGACTATGAAGATAACCGTCCTTTCTTACTGTTTGACTTGTAATCCAAGAAAGAAAGCGAGCTCTCTACGATAGAACTCATCTGAAAATCTCCTCTTCATTAATGACTTAAATTCAGCACAACAAGGATTTCTTCTGTAGAACCAAAGATGAAAATATCATCCACAAAACTGAACTAGTATGATATCATGTTGTCTTTCTTTTTTAAAAGAGTCTTGTCAATGGTTCCTCTTCTGTATCTATTTTTCAACAAGAAAGTAGATAAAGTAGCATACCAGGCTCTAGGAGCTTGATGTAACCCATAGAGAGCTTTCACCACTTTGTAGACCTTCTGAGGATATTTAGGATCTAGAAAACTTGGTGGTTGAGTGATTGGTGGTTTTCACACTGTAAATATATATAATATATAATAGAATATAAAATATATAAATAAGTATAAAAATCAACAAGAGCAATGATACCGAGAAGTAGTATAGATGTTTCCCAGGGTCCGTTTAATTCTTTATTCTCCCAAACGAGTCTGAATGGAAAATCGATACAATCGAAGATTTGAGTTTGAAGGAAGGAATTGATTTGGGAAGTTGAAAAAGTTAAATTAGATGATAACGAACAAAAACGTTTAAGAAAAACCTAAAAATTACGAAATTAAACTAGAAAACGAGGGCCCGAATCCCGAACAAAAGGGGGAAAAACCTAAAATCTTTAAAAATAACCCTACGAAGAAATTTTTGCTTCTAAACTACTCTAGGGATCAAATAACGAAGAATGAAAAAGACTAGACCGAAAACGGAGTTCGTTTGACCCAAAAACGAGTCAAAACAAAATCCCGTACCCGGACCCGTTCTTTAAAAGATGACAAATTGTAAAAATGACCCTACGAAAAATTTTATATTTTTCCTAGAAACTAGATGACAAAAGAAAATTTTCTAAAAAAGCAAAATATTTTTTTGATAATTTTTGTATTTTTTATGAATTAAATAAACTTTTAACGGAAATTAAAATTAATAAAAATATTAAACGATTACTAAAAATTCTAAAAAATTTACAAAAAATACTAGACTTTATAAAGTTCCTACGAAAAATAAAAACACAAACACAGCTTAAGAAATAAGCCCGAAAATAAGCTTGAACAGCTTAAGCTATTGGTCAAAATGATCTAATATATTAATGCCCTTGTGTCTTAAACGAAAAAGACCAAGGGCAGTGGTAGAAGTGTGTGTGTAAAAAGGGATGTATCTGCTTTGTCCCCCACAAGGGGTTCGAGTCTTGCTCACCCGGGCCAAGTGTCTTCCCCTTTTTTTTTTTTCGAAAACTCAAAGAAGCAAAGTTGTTAAGCTCGTGGGGCTTAACAACTTTGTCAACTAGAGCTTTTTATGAAAAGCAGTGAATAAGCTTAAAAATAAGCTCAAACTTGACAGTTTGGCTTATTTGGGCTTAAAGGCTAAAAAAAGGCTAAGTCCTTTTGGACTTAGGGACAAATAAGCTAGACTAAGGACTAGATAAGCTAAAAGGGTAAACCTAACCTAAATAAGCTATAAAAAGTGAAAAGCTTAAACTAAATAAGCTGGGACAAAGGCTTAATGACAGAAATGCTTAAAACAAGCTTAAAAGGGCAAAATCACTAAAATGGGCATTTTACACAAATTAAGCTAAGGAAAAAGAAACTTTAGCAAACACAGCTTATTGCTCAAACCAAATAAGCTGTAAGGACCACAAATGAGCTTATGAAATAAGCTCAATAAGCCCAAGAGATGGCTTAAAATCCACAGCAGTACTAACTAAGGAGTTAGTACTGTTGGTGGAAATGTGGGACTATAAAAAGCTTAATAAGCTAAAAAAAGAAATAAGCTAACTAAAGCTATTGTCTGACCTAATAAGCTACTAAGAATCTGAATTGGACAACTAAAAGTTATGAATAAGCTAGAAAGAAAAACAAGCAGTCCCTACATCTAAGTTATATGAAAACAGCCAAAAGGCAAGTTTGTGCTTAAAAATAAGCTCACAAATGAGCTTTCTAAGGTCTGAAACTTGAGGCTGTATATTTAAATCTATAGACTCTTAAAATAAGCCAAAAACTTGGGCTTAAGTATGCTTAATGGCTGAGAAAAATAAGCCTAAAGTCTCCCCTTTGCACCAGGGGAGCTTTAAGGCAAATCTCAAGGGCTTATTTGACAGCTTATTTTAAGCTGTCAAATAAGCTCTAAACACACAAATAAGCTCAAACAGATTGAGTGTTCTATGAAAGGGGCTTGTGCACCAATTTTCAACTTTTAAAAATCATTTTTACTTGCTTATTTTTGATGATGAAAAAGCTCTTTTGGTTTTTAGAAACTGTGACAAAAGAGACTTGGTGATTTTTGACTTATAAAGTCAAAGGAACAAAGGGCTTTTGACAAGCCCTTTTTTAACACACAAAATACACACTTTTTGAGTCTTAAACTCACACTCTCCAGTGCTTAACAAAATGAGCACTTGGGGATTTCCTAAAATTCTCACAGTTTTGACAATGGATTAAAAAAACATTAAACACCACTTTGAAACTAAAAACTTTTTAAGAACAGCTTAAAATTGCTTAAAAACTTAAGCTAAAGTTAACCAAAATACTAACCCATGGACAAACCCCTTTTGACACCGTTTCTCATAGTTATCCAAACTCCCCTTTATAGTGGGCGGTCAAACTAAGTGACTTTAAAATCTAATTTGTAGCTAAAACTTTTTTGAAAACCTTGTAATTCCACTTCTACTAAAATGACCCAATTAAACTAATTAAGATATAAATTTGCCTAGCTTAATTGGAAACATAAGCTAGATCTCCAACAGCTAAATACACAAATATGACAGTTTTTAAAGAGAAACAAAATTACACACATTATATCTAAGAAACTTACAACAATATAAATAACAAGTCTAAACAAATGTTTTGGTCAAAAAATTAAAAGCAAATAAGCTAATATCTTAAGCTAAAAATTAAGCTAAGTTAAAATTGGGAAATGAAACCTTAGATTTTTTGTTGTCTCAGAACCAAGCCACTCTTGTTGAGTGAGTGGCTTAAAACCCTGACCTAATGGCCCTTAGACTCTAAACCTGAGCATAAAAAAAGCCTCAATAAGCTCTTTGGAGCTTATTACCTTCTTGTTGCTTCCACAATGAATCTCATGAACTCAAATGTCATTATTTTGATATAAATGGACTTAAATGAGTAAATAAGTGACTTTTGACAAGTCTTCAACTGAATTTGAGCTTTTTAACAAGAATAAGCTCAAATGAGCTTATTGGAGCTTATTGAAGTAAAAATGGCTTATTATTGGAAATAAAAGAACAAGTAACTTTGAAACTGAATATATTTCTCGAATGAAAAGTCAAGCTGAAAGAAAAGGAGTACAAGTGCTTAAAGCTAATTGCTAAAAAAAACTTGAGAAAAATGCTTAAAATTACGAAAAAAAACTACAAACTGAAATTAAAACTTGCTCTCTTGTTCTTCTGTCTTCTACAACTTTTATAGCCGAGTTCTTGTGTTAGTTGTGTGAGAGGGGGGTAAGCAAACGAATCCTAGCCCTTCAATTTCATCAAAGATCAATCTTGGTCGTCGAATTAAGCCTTGGGAGGTGTGGGATTGCCAACTTGGCAATCTCACAGCTGGAAAATTTATGGAGGAGGGGAAGTTGAGTATCCAAGGTTGTGGGAGAAGAAACATAGGGTAAAAACAGGTATACACACCCGTGAGTGTGTTGGGAGGGAAAAAACGAGCGGGAATTTTAGTTTGAGGTTATAACAGAGTGTGGGTTTGGGAAATTTACATGTTTGGCCCCTCATGGTGTTTTGTTGGATTGCACCCGTCGTCCTTATGGTTATATAACTTTGGGGACTTGGCAAAACAAGTCCCCAAGAGTTATAACTCTCTTGGCAAGATTCGTCCTTGTGTATATACAATTTATGGGGTTGGCATTTTTGCCCCTTGTACTACACTTTGGACATTATCATTTTGCAACCTTTGCTTCATTTTCTCTTTATCTTCTGTAAAGTATAAGTTTGGATTTACAAATTTCAGTCCCTAAACTATATTTCTTTGGCTTTGGCCTCGGGGTTGACTTGGTGACTTGACTTGAACCATTGACTTTTTCTGTTTGACTTTTTGACTTGATTGATAATGACTTTTCCGGCTTCGATTTGGCTTTGTCTTCCCACAGTCTTTTCCATCTCTGAGTCCGGTTTTTGTCGTTTTGGCTTTGTTTTTCGTCCTTTTCTTAGTTATCCGTTCCTGCACAATACGATTAGCAAAACAAGCATATATTTGGCATTTTAAGTCCGTTTTTGGTTATTTCAAGCTTGTTTTTAAAGGTAAAAGGTATGTGTATATAAGCACATACCAAAATCCCCAACTAAAGGTATAGCCAGTGTCCCACGCAATGCATGAAGTAAACATTTAAGAAAACTAAGAATCTCAATCTCCCTCGCAATAACTTGAAAAGTAGCAAGTGTTCGTCAAGGAAATTAAAAGAATCAAAAGCTTCGACAATCCCGTTTTCACCACTTATTATTTGTACACAACCTATCCCTAATATTTTTGGATTTTTCTTTTTTCTTCTCGACTACCTGTTTGTACTTCCTTTTATTATATCAACATTGGGATCATAGAATAGAACTCGTCCATAGAATAATCTACGGTTGTTCCTGAGGATTCATTCATCGGTCCCCGAATTTTTCACTAGATCCAAATCACGCAATTAAACAAGAACATGTTGTCAATAATAAGTCTAAATGCTTAGCACTCATACTTATGAACTTGTGAACTTTTAACCTCCCAAGCGTGAATAAATGATTTAAATGTTGTACTCATTTCAACTCAACCATAGATCAACTTATTTCCATATCGTGAGTTCAAGATGATTCATTGACTCAAATCAACAACTTAATAGGTACCTTTGTAACTTGATTTTAAAGAAACGAGATTTTAACTGAGAACTTTTTGCAACATCTTCATCAGTATAAATCATAAGTTCTTAAGGCAAGGAATGCGTGTTTTATTTTGAAACACCTACCTAGGCCCTCAGCTTCCCTATAAGGAATCACAACCAACGCCATGTTCTTAGTTTGAAAACCCACCCCGTTCTAGCGTATAGGAAAATCATAAAACAACACCTTCTCCTAATATGCTACGGATAAGTGTCCTTATTTGAACCCACACCTAGACCTCGCTTCCTGGTGAGATATCACAACACACACATCCTTAGAAGTAAAATGTCTTAGTTGAACCCGCACCTAGTGGTTACGAGTGGGATATCCACGACACATCTTTTACTTGCTCCATATAATCAAATGTATGCTTCATTGGCATAATTTCAATATTCATGCATTTGTGCATTCATACTTCATTCATGCTCCTTTGGCATTTTAACTTTCACAAAATCTCGCTTTAAAGAATCAAGTTACAAATTTGAAGCTTTTTTCTAAAAACATTGATTGACTTAGTTAAACTGAATTGAGTACGTATGATTAGGTGGATTAGAAGCTAATGGGATAAAAACCCACCACTACTCCATATAAAGTTTTTGTTCAACACATAACTTAATTTAACTTTATCACTCTGTTCTCTCCTTATTAAAATTTCGAAGCAATCGAATTCGTGAAAAACTTAGCTACAAACGTAAGTTGAGGAACTAGCTAGGCTCAACACGCCCCGATCGATCAAAAATTATTCTCATTCAACCCATTAGGAAAATCAAAATACTTTGACAAAACAACTTATTTTATTTTAGAAAATTTTTAAATTTTTTAGTTTTTTTTTTTTTTGGTATTTTTGGCAAAAAATTGTGGTAAAACGGGATTACGTGATCACAACGACTGCAGGCCAAAATCAATCGAAGATCCCCCCCATACTATAGAAACTACACAAATCGTCTCGATGTTTCAAAGGGGTTCCTACGTAAATCTAAGGCCGTTTAATGAAGTGTGCCAAAAGATAAATCGTTAGTTCGATTAGAATTTTGGATACTGGATTTCCCCAAACTGAAGCTGAGGATGAGAAACTCATGTGGATACTGACGAGAAGCGAAGAGGTCTTCACATCCGGGAAATCCTGGACATACAAATACAAAGCACACAAAACAAGGACAAAAACACGGTAATGGAAAATGCAAGCGCTTCTCACACAAAACACTTATTTAATACATACTACTGATAAGCATAGGGTCCTCCCACGAAGTCGCTTGTTTAGGGTCCCGACGCTGACCGTTCCCCGAAATTATTGGACCATGGGGAACGTTTGGAAGATCCCCGGACAACCTCGTTGGTATGTCCCCTCCAAAGTAAAGTGTTATTGATACGATGACCATTCAACTTTAAAAGTTGGACTCGGAGTTTTTGAGATAAGCTCGACGAGCGCCATAAGAAATCCTAGGGACAATGGTGAATTGCCCATACCAACGGGATTTCAATTTCCAAAGAAAATCTTCAGGCTAGAGTTAAAAAGGAGGACAAACGATCAACCAGCGTTGAAACGCGGTTTTTGGATCTTAGCATCGTGTATCCTTTTGGTATTTTCACTTTATAGATCAAAGAGTTTTGTAGGCTTGAATCACGAATCATTTAGTTCATTATCCAGTTGAACGTTCCTGTATCACCGCCTCCGTTTGGAACAATCAAAATTTGTATGCTTGAGGGCCAGTAGGCTTTGAGCTCAAACTCGATCGTAGATGGACATGCTTCCCGTACACTAGCTATATGGAAATACACCAGATAGGTTTTTGTAAGCTGTGCGGAAGGCCCATAAAGCATCATCTAGTTTGTCCGACCAGGAGGCACGATTTTCTCCCACGGTTCTCTCTCAAAAGAACGCTTAAACACCACGATTTGACTCCTCAACAATTTGCCCGACATTGCTTGTGGGTGATAACGCGGTGGAAGGACGATGATGACTCCGTACTTAAGCATGACCTTTGTAAACTGGTCATTGCAAAAGTGAGTTCCGCGATCACTTATGATAGCTCGGGGTGCACCAAATCGAGAAAATAGAGTTTTCAAAAATTTGCAAACAACTCGGGCATCATTGGTGGGGAGCGCTTTTGCTTCAACCCATTTTGGACAAGTAGTCAACAGCCAACGCGTATTACTTGTTCCCTCTTGAAGACGGAACTGCCCATAAAAATCAATGCCCAGAATGTCAAAGATTTCGCAAACTTGGATTGAGTTTTGTGGCATCTTCATCACGTTGGCGTAATTTCTCCTTGACGTAAAACAAAAGTCACAACGTGTGACAAAGTCATGGGCATCCTTGTAGATGGTGGGCCAATAGAATCCTGAATCGAAGACCTTTCTTGCTGTGTAATTGGCACCATAGTGTCCACCCACCAGTGGGTCCCATGTGCAGCTTTAAGAATGACTAAAGCTTCCTTGCCCAGAAACACCACGATTAATCACCAGATCAACACAGATCTTAAACATGAGGGATCATCCCAGAAATAATCTTGACATCCTGTAAGAATTAATTTTTTTGTTGGGATGTCATTCCCTTGATAACGAATTTCCCCGCATGGTAGTTTGCAAAATCTGCAAACCATGGGGTACTTTGATCTTGAAGAGCAATAGAACCAAGAGTTTCGAGAGTAAATGCTTCATTGATTTCTTTGTTTCTCGAGTTTGTCTGATGCGATTTTTTCAAGTCTGACAGATGACGGGGCGGCGAGATTCTCATCTCCTTTTTTGTCTCGAATTTCAAATCAAATTCTTGGATTAATAGGATCCAACCGCAAGAGTCCTTGCCTTAGCATCCTTCTTGGCAAAGAGATACTTGATGGCAGAATGGTCAGTATACACTATGCTTTTGGACATAACAAGATATGAACGGAATTTCTCAAAGGCATACACTACAACAAGTAATTCCTTTTCGGTAGTAGTGTAATGAGTTTGAGCCTCGTTCATAGTCTTGCTAGCATAGTGTATAGGTTGAAAATGCTTGTTTTTTCTTTGCCCGAGGACTGCCCCAATTGCGAAGTCGCTAGCGTCGCACATCAGTTCAAAGGGCAAGTCCCAGTCGGGAGAGCAAAAGAATCGGAAGCCTCAGTCAATTTTCTTTTGATGTATTAAAAGGAATCGATACACTCTTCAGAAAAGACAAATTGGAGGTCTCTTTTTCAAGCAAATAGTCCATAGACGCGCGCAATTTTCGAGAAGTCCTGAATGAATCGTCGGTAAAAACCGGCGTGCCCAAGGAAACTACGGACACCTTTGACAGAAGTCGGATGAGGAGTTTTAGCTATTACCTTCGAACCTACTCATCAACCTCAAGTCCAGACTTAGAAATTTTTGTGTCCGAGAACAATGCCATTCTTCCACCATAAATGGCTCTTTTCCCAGTTTAAAGATATATTGGTGTCCACACACCGCTTCAATACTCTTTTCCAAATGGGTTAAGGACGACGAAAACAAGTCCCAAAGACCGAAAAGTTCATCCATAAAATAACTTCCATCGTTTTTTCAATCATATCGTGGAAAGATTGCCATCATACATCTTTGAACGTGCCAGTAATGGTAGCATTGCATAACCCAAAAGGCTGCGACGATAGGCCAAACGTTCCGTATGGGCATGTGAATGTTGTCCTTTCTTGATCTTTTGGGTCCAATTGGTGATCTGAAAGGTAACACCGAGATGCCATCGAGAAAAACATAGTAATTCGTTCCTCTGCTAGTCTTTCGAGCATATGGTCCCTGAAAGGCAATGGGAAGTGGTCTTTTTCGGTGGCTTTCATTAAGTTTCTGTAATCAATACATACTCGCCATCCCGAGACCATCGTAGTAGGAATCATTCTTCTCTCATTGTGATGACGATCATACGCCTTCTTAGGTACACAGGTTCCGGGCTCACCCAAGGCAGTCAGAGATTGGGTAAATCCAATCCTCAGCGTCAAGGAGTTTTTTCACCTCCCTTCTTGATAACATCGTGGATTTTTGGGTTTACGAACCCTTCTCTGACTTTGCACAGATGGTTCATAGTCCTCTTCCATTAGAATTTTGTGAGTACAAAATTCCGGGCTAACACCCTTTATATCGGAGAGTTTCCAAGCGATGGCTCGCTTGTGGGACTTAAGAACCTTCAGAAGAGCTGCCTTTTCCTCATCTTTTAAGTCTTTACAATTAATGCCAGCAACTTGTCATCACCATTCTAAAAATGCCTATTTCAAGATGGGTGGCCAGTGCCTATGAGTTCAACAAAACCTCGGAGTTCATCAACGGAAGTTTTTTAAAAACAGAACTGTTTAGCTTTAACAGAGTTTGAGCTTCTTCTAGCTCCAGGCATATATTGTTCATGATTTGGGAGGGGGGGTGGTGGTTCACTGTTCAAAATTGCTTCTAGAATCAGGATGTCCCCCTCAGGATCCTGATAAGTAGGATCAACTTCAGGTGAAGTTGGATCATCTTCTAGAGCAAGAAACGAATCTGCTTCTTCCATTAAAGAAAATCCCTAGTCCCGCCCGAAAGGAGTGAGAGTTAGGAGAAGCAGTAGAAACAATAAGGCCTCAAATAGGACGGGGATTGCCACTGCGCTATCACGTTTTGAAAATCCTAGGACCCTCTTGGAATACTCATCAACAAGCCATATCAATGACGCGATTGTTGTTTACCCGCATATGGTTGTAATCAGTCTGTGTATTTTGAAGTTTGTCCAGATTGACTGTGGATGGCTCAGCTGCAACACGAAGGGTAATCTCGCCTTCATAAACATCTATCAGGCATGACTGGTTTTTTAAGAAACATCGCCCGAGAATTAAAGGAACTCGGGTCTGTTTCAAAATCAACAACTACGAAGTCGCTGGAAATTTGGAATTTTTTCCCACATTTACAAAGACATCTTCAGCGATACCGATTCCGGGTTCAGTAGATTGAACGATCTGTCATAGCCTCTATCATCATGCAAGTTCGGGGGTCAATTCAGGAAGAGATATATTTTTTCCATACAAATTAAGGCATGAGATTAATGCCGCTACCAATGATCGGCCAATGCGTTGCATGTAGTACTCCCCGTACAATTCACATGAATCAGAAATTCGGGCCAGGTCTCCAAGTTTCTTTGGTAACTTGTTTGAGGATGAACCCGCTGAACACTTCTCATTCCAAAAAGGAGTACTTGAGCCAACGCCTCAATTTTTCTTTGTTTCCAATCAAAGTTTTTTAAAGTTAAGCAAATTTAGGCATGAGCATCAAGCTTCGGTAAAGCTAATCTCGAAACTAAATTCTCTAAAGATTTCATTGAATTTCTCGATTTGGTCGTTAGATTTTCCTGCGCCTTTCATCATTTCTTCTTGATGGAAATGGAATTGATGCTTTAGGAACTGGAGGAACAACAGGAGCAATATTGGGCTCAGGATTTTGATTGCGAGACTGAATTTGAACAACAGGAGGTTGGACGTCTTCGGTACTTCCGTTATTATCATGGAGGCAGTCGTGTCCTTTGTCACCTCGGTGACATGATTGACTGCTACAGGTCCTTGAATGGAAAACCACCAGTTCAGGTAGTGATACCCATTAAGATCTTTCATGGGTTGTAACAGTGTTACCAAGAAAGCGTACCAGAACCGGAAGTAGAAGCTGTATTAGCATTAACAAATTTTGAAAGCAATCAGTCAAATTGCCATTTGGGAATTGCAGTTTTTGGACCTAGTTTTTGCATGTTATCACAACACTGTCATCATTGGCTGTGACATACTTTCAAAATATGTTTTTGACACACCGTTTGTCTGAGGAGCAGGTCCTTGATGAGCTACTAGGTTGATTATCTAACTTGGTGATGAAACCCGAAGGTGCGATAAATCTGACCATTGGATGAAATTTGATTCCATCTGTTTTTGATTGAAGTTTATTTCCTCGATTGAAAATTGTTTTGATTATTTGCATGAGGATTTTGAACTGGATGAAAAAACCAGGAGGTATAATTTGATTTGGAGACCATCCGAAGGCTCATAACCAGAATTAGCTTGGTTGAAATTGGCTGTCAAGGCTTGGGACATCATACTCTTTGATATTGTCATGGTACCTGTGGCTATTAGTGGCTGGACAGTTTTGATACGAATGACCTCCCCCACAAGTCACACAACTTTGTTCAACTGCTTTTACGGGGGCGGAAACTGGGGTTTGGTTCTTTCTATTGAGAATTAATGCCCGAACGATGTCCTTAGTAGTTCAGCAACATCAATAGACTGCTGGGGTGGAAGAGCTTGTACTCATTTTAGCTACAACAGCTCTTTGTATTCTTGACTAGACTTACCTTAGACTTTTCTCCTCTATTGTATTTTTAAACAATCTCGAGGCATTTTGCTAAGAAAGTTACCACCAGCAGCAGAGTTCAATGAATCTTGATCATTTGAGTTTAGGGCATTATAGAATGTATCAAGTTGATGCAATTCTGAAAACCCATGATGAGGGCATCCCCTTAAAAGATCATTGAAACGATCCCAAGCCTCATAAAACTCTCATCAAATTTTGCTGAAATCTCGTGATTTCCATTTCTGAATTTGTCGTTTTTAAGAGGGAGGGAGAATTTGTTAATAAAATTTCGAAACAAGACCTCCCAAGTTTCAATCGACCGAGGGGGTTCTTTTTCTATCTATGCATAATCCGGCTGGCCCCTGTCGAGAGAAAACCGGGAAAACGCATAAGTTTTAACCGACGTATTTGGTACGTTCGGAATCTTCATCGTAGAAGTGATCTTGTTGAAATAACGGATGTGAGCATGTGGGTCTTCTTTATCATTTCCAAAAAATTGCTTGTTTTGGACAAGATTAAGAAGACCATGCTTGATCTCAAAGTTATTCGCGGTGATTTCCCGGAATAACTATCGAGCTCCCACGACAACCCTCGGTGGGTGCATCGAGCAGTAACGCCATAGTAATGGATTATCATCCATCTAACTAAGGGAGGATTATCGGGTTTCTCAAGATTAGATGATTCAACAGAAGTTTGTCGAACTTGTGGTTGTCGACGTCTACGGGCTTGAGAACGAGTGCGCATGCACAAAATAGAAATTTAAAAAGAAAATTTACACTAATTTTTTTTTGTGTTTTCCCAAGAATTTATTCACAAATGTTTTAACGGACAATGGAGATAAGACAACTTAAACCAACTAATCTACTTACTTCACGGTACTCACAAAAAAGATAAACTCACAGGTGAGCGAGGAGATGAAAGCGCGAAGCTTATTTCTCCCTTTCGGGTCGATTCCTAGGAACAACCCTCCTTATACCCAGTTTATAGTTTGTTTAACTTTCAATGGTGACCGTTCGTCGTAAGAGACACAAAAAGTGTTTCTTTTCTTTAGGAGCATGCCAAGAGGATAACCAATCTTTAAACGCCTCAAAGGATAAAGCTTAGACAAAGGGGATTTCGTACCATCTATACACGAGCTTCCATAAATCAGAAGCAATAATGCATTCAAAGAAAATATGATTGGCATATTCAACGTTAACATTGCAAGAGGAACAAGAAATAGCCGGAATATCCATTCTACGCAAAGAGAGATTCAATCTGTGAGGAAGCCGATCCAATGACAATCTCCACATAATTAAACTTGCGGGGAATGATTTTGTCCCAAGAAGTAGAAGGAAGAGAAGGAAGAGTCTTTTAATCAATAATATTACGAGCATCCTGATTGGTGGTTTTTACACTATAAATATATATAATATATAATAAAATATAAAATATATATAAGTCTAAAAATCAACAAGATCAATGATACCGAGAAGTAGTATAGAATGTTCCCGGGTCGTTTATCCCCAACGAGGCTGGAATGGAAAATCGATACAATCGAAGATTTGAGTTTGAAGGAAGGAATTGATTTGAGAAGGTGGAAAAGTCAAATTAGATGATAACGAACAAAAACGTTTAAGAAAAACCTAGAAATTACGAAATTAAACTAGAAAACGAGAGCCCGAATCCCGAACAAAGGGGGAAAAACCTAAAATCTTTAAAAATAACCCTACGAAGAAATTTTTACTTCTAAACTACTCTAGGGACCAAATAACGAAGAATGAAAAAGACTAGACCGAAAACGGAGTTCGTTTGACCCAAAAACGAGTCAAAACAAAATCCCGCACCCGGACCGTTCTTTAAAAAGTAAAAAGTTGTAAAAATGACCCTACGAAAATTTTTGTATTTTTCCTACAAACTATATGACAAAAGAAAATTTTCTAAAAAAGCAAAATATTTTTTTGATAATTTTTGTATTTTTTATGAATTAAATAAACTTTTAACGAAATTAAATTATAAAAAATATTAAACTATTTCGAAAAATTCTGAAAAATTTTCTAAAAATACTTTACACCTTGACAGTCCTACGAAAAATAAGAAACACCAAACAGCTTAAGTAATAAGCCCGAAAATAAGCTCTTTCAGCTTATAGGCTTATGGAGCCAAAAAGTGTATAAATATTAATGCCCTTGAGTCTTTAACGAAAAAGACCCAAGGGCGCAGTGGTAGAGTGTGTGTGTAAAAGGGGGATGTATCGCTTGGTCCCGGGTTCGAGTCTTGCTCACCCGGGCCAAGTGTCTTTCCCCTTTTTTTTTCGAAAACTCAAAGAAGCAAAGTTGTTAAGCTCGTGGGGCTTAACAACTTTGTCTTCTACAACTTTTCACGAAAAGCACTAAATAAGCTTACAAATAAGCTTAAAGTGGACAGAATAGCTTAAATGGCTTAAAAGCTAAAAATGCTAAGTCTTTTTGGGCTTGGGGTCGAAATAAGCTAAGTCAAAGGACTAAATAAGATAAAGGAGATCTAAACTAACCTAGATAAGCTTAAAAAGCTAAGACCTCAAAGTAAAATAAGCTGTGAAGAAGCTTATGATGACAGAATGCTTAAAAGGCAAAAGGGCTTAAAAGCTTAAGTCATTTGGGACATTCAAATAAGCTAGCTAAAGGGAAATAAGCAAACTAACTATCTAACTTAACCTAAAAATCTACTAAAAGCTAAGAAGAGCTTATAAGATAAGCTGACTAAGCTTAAAGTAAATAAACAGTCCCTACACCTAAGGCATTCAAGAACAGTCAAAAGCCAAGTTTGGCCTTAAAAATAAGCCAACAAATGATCTTAATAAGGTCTGAAACTTAACAAGCTTATACAAGAGCTTATAAGCTCTTGAAATAAGCCAATAGATTGGGCTTAAGTCCTCTTAAAGGCTAAGAAAAATAAGCCTAAAGTCTCCCCTTTGCACCAGGGGAGCTTTAAGGCAAATCTCAAGGGCTTATTTGACAGCTTATTAAAAGCTGTCAAATAAGCTCTAAACAAACAAATAAGCTAAAACAGATTGAGTGCCCTATGAAAGGGACTTGTGCACCAAATTTTAGCTTTTAAAAACCATAAACACTTGCTGATTTTTGATGGTGAAAAAGGGTCTTTGCTTTTTTAAAACTGTCACTTGGAAAACTTGGTGAATTTTGACTCACCAAAATCAAAAGACAAAGGGTTTGTTACAGCTTTGTTAACACCACAAAATACACCTTTTTGACACTTAAACTTAAACTCACAAGTGCTTTAACCAAATAAGCACTTGTGGTATCTTAAAAATCTCACAGTTTCTAAAATGGTTTTGAAAATCTTTAAAAAGACAATGTGGAACCTCAAAGACTTTTGAAACAGCTTCAAAGAGCTTAAAAGATTAAGCTAAAACTAACCAAAACACCTTAACCCATGCACACAACCCTTTTGACCCGTTTTCATAGTTGACCCAAACACCCCTTTAATTTCTTAATATGGATTTTAATACTTTAAGAGGCTGTTTTACCTCACAATTCTAAAAGGGAAAGGACAAATAAGCATTAAACAACCTTAATGAACAATAATAAGCTGGAAATAAGCACTCTAAAGAGCTAAAACATAATAAGCTAAGAAAATCTAAAAATTGAGACTTTAAAAGAGAAAAATGTACTTACTTTTGTCCAAGCTTTTACAAGGACCTTGTTACCCCTCAAGGGCTTTCAGCTACAAGCTCTGGCTTATAAATAAGCCAGTGAATAAGCCAATAAGCTCTTCCAAGTTTAGCTTATCTTCCAAATGGCTTATTCTTGATTTTTTTAAACAAAAACTTATAAAACTATAAACTATGAAGAGTTTAAGTTTTATAAGCTTAATAAGCTGCTATAAGAGCTTATAGAGGCTTATTTAACATATATAAAGATAATTTAAATTGTTTGATAATAAATGCTTAAAACGGGTATAAATCTTAAAAACTTCAATGATTCATTAATAGATAAAAATGGTACAAAGAACTTCAAGTAAGCTGTAAATAAGCATAAACAAACATAAAAGAGACTTAACTTAAAGAAAAATAAAAACTTATATCCTACTTTTTAAAATCGGCTCACATAGCCTTCTATTTATACTAAACCCTAAACCTTCAAACTTGCAAGGTGTTTTTCTTCTGTGAGAGGTTCCAAAGTATTAATCCAAGCCATCCATAATCCTTGTGCTTCTTTTAAAACCATCTTGGCCATTGATTCGGCTACTTTTATGGGAAATAGGGAGATTGCCAACATGGCAAGGGTTCTCTTTTGGTGGGAAAGATAGTGGAGGAGGGGGGAAGTGATTACCCATGGGGGAATTGGGTTGCAGGGTAAAAGTGGGTTTGTAAACCCGTGATTTGGTTGGGAGATGAAATAGGCGGGAAAACATGTTATGAAAAAGAAAGTGACAGGCGTGGGTTTGGGAATTTGGCAAAGTTGGTCCCTCATGGTGTTAGGTTACATTTCACCGTACGTCCTTGTGGTTAACTAACTTTGAAAACTTGGCAAAAACACCCCCTGAGGGTTATATAACAAATTGCACCACCAGTCCTTGTGTGATACAACTCTTTGGACTTGGCAGTTTGGGCCCTTGGAGTATAACTTTGCTCAAATGGCAGTTTGCACCCTTGCTCTTCTTTGTTTTTCTCTTTTCTTCTTTAAATATAAGTTTAGGGATTTACAATTTCAGTCCCTAAACTTATATTTCTTTGACTTTTGGCCTCGGGGTTGACTTGGGTTGACTTTGACTTTGTGATTGACTTTTCGGGTTCGATTTGGCTTTGTCTTTCACAGTCTTTTCCATTCCGAGTCCGGTTTTGTCGTTTTGGCTTTGTTTTTTGTCTTTTTCTTAGTTAT
>BQNB010104339.1:0-23840 GCA_026074375.1 Tanacetum coccineum | reverse complement strand
ATTATTGCGATATCAAACAGAATAATCAAACCCAAACACCAAGTTTTAAAACTACGTTTTGTAACAGCTGATTATCTGATTATCCGTTTTCAAAACGAATAATCTATTTTTAATAAGCAATCCCAAACACCCCCTAAAATCTGTTCTCTATAGGCGATTTCTGTAGCATAATGAATCATGTTTTGATTTTTACCTCATGGGATCTTTCTTTACTCTGAATTGATTATTAGGCTGGTTGTATACCCCTCAAGATTAGAAGTAGTGCGTGGACGGCTTACAACCTCGAGTGTTCTTTTTTACATTGATGGCACATCATTTCTTCCCATCGACTCATAGGCTATACTTTTTTTCCTACCACATAGAGGTTACGGTAGTAAACAGGGGTCCCGTGGATTTTAGAGGCCCTGTGCCTAATTACGTTGGAGGCCCTTTTACAATATCTACTACAAAATCAAAAACCTTAACTAGTTAGTAGTTACACACATTATATTGACTAGTAATGTGTGTACTGTTTTTTCATATTATGATACACCTTATGTTTATCTAATATAATCCACTGAATTTCACAAAACTCTTAAAAGAATTCTTTAAAGTGCTAAAGACCAACTTTTGTATATCATGTGGCAGCGCAATATTTTTTTTTGAAATGTATGTGATTAATTTTCTTGAAACATAGCAAATATATTTTTTTATACATTACACGATGGTAATTTATTAAGATAACTTTTCAAGATCAAAATTACAATCTTGTATATCAATATCTCATGGCTTAATTGATAAATTGTAAACTAGAAGGGTTAAACATGAAATATAGCAAAATAAAACAATTTTTTTTTGAAATGTACGTTATCTTCCTGGATGAAATACCCTGCATATTTAGTTCATTAAAAACTAATTATGAGTTCTATTACTCCACTGTGACTCAAATCATTAAAAAAAACTTTTGTAAAACGTATTAATTCTCTCATAAAACATCATTTTCTTAGGTAAAAACGTTCTAAAGCGAGTTTAAACTAAAATTACAGATCTAGAAATTGGGGCCTTAAGAAAGTGGAGGCCCTGTGTCGTTGCACACTTCGCACATGCTAAAATCCGGCCATGGTAGTAAATGAACTAGACGAACACGAACAAAGTCTTGTTCATGTTAGTTCGTTTAATTTTAGCTAGACAAATGCACGGATTTGATCGCTCAAAAGAACGAATGTTCTTGTTTATGTTCGTTTATTAAAAAAATAAGGTTGTTAATGTTTGTTTATGTTCGTTCATTAAGACACTATATGAACATACACGAACGGACATAAACGATTGAACGTAAAAAAACATAAAATTTACAAAAATAAGGTTTCATATGATAGTCGGTGAGTGCGTTCGGTACCATGTTTGGGCTCATTAAAAGACATCTTAAAATAAGGTAATCCCTAATTTATTTTGTTGGTTTTCTAATCTTATCCATCAATTTTTGTGATTCGTAATTTAATTTTTACTATTATGTTTTGCTAAATTTTGTGATTTTTTTCTAAAATGTTAGTTTTTGCTTACTGATGTCGTTGCCTTAATAAATCACCTAGATACGACTAAAGATAGTATGGTTTGTAAATGCATTATGGTATTTGCGTAGTTCTGTGAGTGTTATTGTTCTAAGATGCTGTGCACTTGCCTGAACTCAAATAATGCTTTTATTAATCATGCTACTTTTTATAATGCTAATCTTGAACATATTGATGCAGGAGATTCAGATGACCTTAAATTTCGTTGCTCGAATAGTACAAGTGATTTAAAGAAAATTCTTGCCAACATCATTCCAAGTTGTTGCGAAAATAGAGATTACGAGACTACTTAGGGTGACACTTTTACCCAACTTTTGACCGGTGCTTCGAAAGCAGAAGAGGAGATGGGAGATGAATCAAAAAACGACATATATGTATGTGACAACCGTCTATTTCAGGTTAGCAACCTTAGAGTCTTTATGTGCAATAAATAATTATTTCTAAGTCATTATTTATCATTGTACTTTTGCTAGATATTTTATTTTGGTATGAATTTATTTTTACGGTTAACTCGTTAGGTTATCTCGCGCTCATAATAAAACGTTTATTAAACGTGAACCCGACTTTAGAATAAATGTTCGTCTACGTGCTCTACATATTTTTATTATTTCAGATAAGTATCCCATATGTTGTAATTCTATTTTTATCATTTACGTTTTCTCTTTGTGGTTACGCCTAAACTCTTGCAATATTTTACGTCTATACCCGTTGGTCCTAAAACTACCCACTTATTCAAAATTTATACAAAATATACCCACATATACCAATCTTATTACTCCATCCGTCTCATATTAAGTGTCCACAATGGTATATTTGATTGTCCCATATTAAGTGTCCACCACAATAAATAAAGGAATCTTGGTAATTAAATTTCCAGTTTTGCCCTTTTAATATATGGCCCCACATGTAATTGACATCAAATTGTTCTTTCTTCTTTTTGACTTTTTATATCAAATGGGGGTATAATTGTTATTTGGTTAACTAATAATGATAACAATTTACTACACCTAAAACTTTGTGCTTTTAGGTTATGGACACTTAATATGGGACGGAAGGAGTATAAAATTTACATAAAAATTTCTTAAGCAAGTTAGTGGTGTATGTGTTGGCTGGATTTGGAGACTAGTTGGGACATGTGGCTTACCAAATTGCATGTATGATGTGACAACTGTGTTTTGAGCAGGTTAGTCAACCGTTAACATTGACTTGAGTTTCATTATGTGTTATGATAATTATGTGTTTATGTGATCTTATGTGAGTTGGTTACAAATCCATTGAGCGTGATCGTCTCATGGTGATTGAAGTTATGGTTGCTGTGGATATTTCATTATGTTCACATTTTAGTGACAATGAAAATGATGGTAAAATTTTATGTGTGTACGTATTTATATGTATATGTATACGTATTTATATAATAGGAATTCGCGAGGATAGAAAATTTGGTTTAGAAATTTAGTTAATGAATTTTAGTATTATTAAGTTGGAGAAATAAAGTATGAAGTGGATTTATTTTTAGGTATTTAAAACTAGTTTTATTTAGAAGGATGTCTAAATAAATAAAGGTTTTATAAAAATAACAAAATTAAAGGGTTTTTGTGTAAATAATAATAAATAAATAAAAACAAAAAGGTGTTGTTCAGCCGGTTTAAGAAAAAAAAAACTAATTTTAGTAAAAGTGGGATTCTAATTTGGTAATTATCTAAACCTCCTTCTTTGCGCTATAAACACAAACCCATATCCCCCTTTTTTTATATTCGGTCAAACCCAAAAGCAAAAGAAAAAAAATTATTCAAGATCAATTTGGTGATTTAAGGTTTCAAAAATTAAGGATCAAGGTATGTTTAAAAACACTAATTGTTTTAACTTTCTTTTCAATTCATGTAACAATAAAGTGATGGATAAAATAGGGTTCAGAAAAATCTTAAATTTATATGTTAAACTTAATTAGAAGTGTTAGGTTTAATAGATCATATAATTATCGGTTAGATGAGAACGCATCAAATTGAAATTTAGGTTGACAGATTTTGAGTCATCTGTTCGAATGTTATGCTCATGATTGTAACGAATTTTTTGATGAAGAATTATGTCGTAATTATAAATTCAGCGAGTCTATTTCTGAAAAAATCCGACCTCGAAATGTTTTGAAGTCGGAAATTATCAAATAAATTTTCGGCACGAACAAGTTGTCAAAACAGTAGAATTCGGTCAATTCTGAATGTGTTTATGAAGTCAAAACCATATGAACACTATGTTTTAATTAAAACACCAACTCTACAGAAGTAAGTCATTATGTATATGAATTTAATTGAATTTTTTTTGTAGAATTTTTCCAAAGTGTCAAATGGGGTCTGGTCAAGTCAAACTTTTGAGTGGTTCGATCAGATCCGAATCTGTAGTACTTTGCAGAAGATTAATTTTTCATAAACATAGTTCCACTTATATTATTTTTTATAAAAAAATTACAGTATCCTCACAACACATTAGGAACAAAGGAAAATCAATGTAAAACCATCAATTAGGTGATTTTTATTTTATTGTGGTCGAAAAGAACCAACAACTATCTGTTGTTGAAAACTGAAAAGTTGTAAATTAAGGATAAAACAATATAAGTATGAAAATTATTTGTTGAGATGCATATAAAAGATCAAGAAACTAAGTGATTAGGATAGAGGTCCAACATGTTATTGTTACTGGATTATGGCATTTAGCCGAACTGATGTGTAACTGTGTTTTGTCAAATAAAGTTGCAAGAACTTGTCAATAAAGCTGAACATCAGGTGAGTTTACATAGTCCCATTTTTTACTATGTTTTCTTGGGATTGAAGTGAATGCAAAATATGTTTCGTCAAACTGTTTTGATATATGTTATTATATGTTTCAAGTACACATGTACTTTTAAGTAGCTATAATAAAGTTAAGTATTGCAAGTTGTAATATGTTGCAATGTCTTCCCTACCTTTGTGGGCAAGAGTGTTTTCTGCTACGTGGTGAGAGGTAATGAACCTATTTGTGCAACGGTACCAATATCTGGGATTTAGAGATAGCATTCCTCCCCAGAGACTAAATGATTCATGATAAGGATCAGCAGGTGGCACGTTACGTCCCCATTTGTGGTTAGCATGTTGGGACGAATGCATTGTAGGCATGTAAGATAGCCATCTTAATTTCCAGCATGTTCTTTTTATAATCCACGGTAATTGATTTAAATCTTTTGTATTGGTGTCTAGAAACCTATGACTCTCACCAACCGTTGAGTTGACACTAGTTTAAGTCATCATTTTTAGGTGAGCGTTAGAGGTGTTGAAGTTAATAAAAGTGTCTAGAGAGACCATATAGGCTGGCATTAGAAGTTCTCATATATTTCGTTTCATAGGGTTGTGATAGACCAATTAGGTTTTATAGGGTTCTGAAAACATATAGTCTTGTATTGATTAGATCCCTTTTTCATTAATACAAGATGCTGCTCTTTTGTTTCGGTAATTTCACTTGACACATCATGTCTTTTATATTTAGATATGCATGTAGTGATTCTCAATTAGTTGACACAACCATTGTTGAAGTGAGGATATCCAGATGTTACGCCTCATGTGTCTGCCTTGGCGGGGTTGACATATAACACTTCTCAGATAAGCTTTAATAAGACTTTTTGAGAAAGTCGAACTTTTTTCTAACATCACTAATAAAGCAAGAAATAAGCATTTAAAAGTTACAGTTTTGCCTTAGGGCTTAAAAAGCTGTAAGTCTAAACTGATTAAGTGAAATGAATAAGCTATTTAAAGCTTAATGCTAAGACCAAATAAGCTTCTAAGGGCCTAATTAAACTTAATAAGCAAATCTAAATCAAAATAAGCAATCCTAATAAGCTGGAAATTTAATAAGCACTTAAACAGTTTTGATGAAAATTCAAAGAAATTGACTGAAGGACAGTTTTAAGCTCAAAAATAAGCTATTAAACGAATAAGGTAGACTTTAAAAACTAAAAACAGGTTAAGATAGTACTATAAGCTACTTATAAAAACAAAAGTTAAGGATTTTAAAACACTTATAAGCTATGAAAAAGCTAAGTTAAAATGACATTTACTCTATGTTTTTGTTTTTTTCAAGTTTTTATAAAAGAGCAAAGTGTTAACTGCAGCCCTATATTAAGCTAGTCAAATGAGCTTATGAAACCTCCAAAATAGAAAACAGGTGGGGCTTAATGTATAAACTACTTGTGCTATCAATTTTAGATCCTAAAACAAACTTACTATATCCTAAAATTGCTATTGAAAATTGGATTTTAACTTTGAAAATAGACTTAGAAACTTTGACAGATTGAGACCTAAAACAAAGGACTAATGCACACTTTAACTAACCTTATTCTACTGCATTATGGACCAAAATAGAGCATTTGGAAAGACCTCAAAACAACTTTAAGCAAAGATTAAATATAAGCAATTTGCAATTTTTTTAAGACCATGGATTCAAAAACTTAGAAACATACAACCTAAAAACTTAGATTTAAACCAAAAGAATTTTTGAAAATTGAACTTAAGACCTGATATGAGGTTAATAAAATCGGCTAAAAAGCTAGAGTGAGGTCAAGCAACTTTAACCTTGGTTAATGTTGTTGTCCCAAACACCCCTTTAAAAAATCAAATAACCACTTTTAGCTTAGGATAGAGCTTAAAAATCATAACAAATGCAAAACAGATCTAGCTCAAGGTCTAATTAGATAAAATAAGCAAGAACTAATAGGAAATAAGCATTAGAAATAAGCAAATAGATAAGCAATTTAAGGCAATAATGAGCAGTTTATATGAAAATAAATCCAAAAGACATATAAGCTATTATTTAAACATGAAAAGCATTCATAAGGACACAATAAGCAATATTAAGCATTACAAAGCAGAGAATAAGCAGTGAAATAAGCAAAGACAGAAACTGACAAAATAACCCTTTTGAATGAAAAATGAACACACCTTAATCCTTGCTTTAAACAAGGGCTTAAGAACTCTTAAGAGCTTATTTGCTTATGCTGTTGAGTACCATAAGCCCATCCCTTATTGGCTTATCATACAAAAGAGAAACCATGGAACAGTAAAAAAAGAAACTTGACTTTTTATTGAATAACCTTTGAGAGTACAATGCTTGGAAATGTAAAATGCTTAAGTAAAAAGCTTAAAAACAGAGAATTGAATACAATGCAGTAAAAATAAAAGTGCTGAAAAGAGAGTTCCAAGATGTCCATGAGTGAAATTGTCTTCCCTATTTATAGGGGATGTTGTGCTTCTTTGTGAGGAAAGACAGTCAAGGTCTTCAATTCTTCCCAAAATTGCTTATAGAAAGCAATTATTATTGCCAATCACCATTAAACCCGTACATTATTGCTTTGACTTATCCCTTAATTCCTTGACGCATTTTTTCATCCAATAGGGGCTCTTGAATCTACCAACGTGGCACTGAGCGTATTTCAGGGATGGAGTAGAGTGCTTGTGATCGTTTGAAACAATGGAAGGGGTGGGTTTGCCCTGTTTTGGTTCTTGGCGCCCTATCTTGGAATAATTTATTATATTTCAAATTTGAAGGGAAAAGGGATAACGGGGTTAAGTTAGGGATGAGTGGTGTAAGAGTTCAGGGACTAATGATGTTAGTCCCAAAGGACTAACGGTGTAATGGTCTGGGTAAACGGGCGTTTGGTATTGGACTTGCTTGTTTTGGGCTGGTTTATGGTTTAATGTTTTCGGGCTTTTGTGGTATAAAGGCTTAATGGGCTGACTTGGCCCATTAACTTGGGTTGGGTTGGCCCACTAAGATGCATACGTCTTTGGCTTCGGTTTTCCATGCTCTTTCCAATCCCGTGCTTGGTTTTGTCTGGTTTTTGCCTTGTTTTTGTCTTTTTGTGAATATTCGTTACCTGCACAGTAAATAAAACAAAACAAGCATATATTTAGCATTTTAAGTCCATTTTTGGTCATTTAAGCTCATTTTATTGAGATAAAGGTATGTGTATTTAAGCACATACCACTGCTGTCAGCTGTTATTTATTAAATACGGCGTATCTATTTTATTTGAATACAGCGTATTCAACATCAAACATTGATACGGCGTATCCAGTTTACTGAATACGACGTATCGACTGTCTGATACAGCAGCAATTTTAGTTAGCTTTCTCGTTTAGTTTTCTAGAATACTTTTACTTCTAATTATGTCTTTTTTTAGGTACCATTTTCAGGGTGCCTCCTTACCCGTTCAATTACCCTACGAGGAGGTTAACTATGGAAGAAATATTGGTTAAATTCATTGATGAAGGTAAACGTGAACATGAGGAGATAGAATTATTCATTAAAGAATTTAGAACCACCAACGAGGTTTTGTTAAAAGAACGAAGCAACTTATCGAGTGAGCTAAAAATCGAGATAACCGAATTGTCAAAGGTTATGGGTAATGTTTTATTCCAAAAATAAAGTCAAAGGAGTGACAACTAGGGGAAGAAAGATGACGTCTGAAGCCACCCCTAGCAAAGAAATTAATGAAATTAGATTCAACAAGAACGAATCGCCCAGATTTGAACAAGATGTGTAGGAGAAGCCGCATGATGATGGTGTGGAAAATAAATCTTTGAGTATTCCTGACAGAACTACTCAACCATTGGTAAAACCATAACAGTCATCTATCCCTTTCCTAAACCGGTCGACAAAGGAAAAAGAAAAAGCACAACAGCGGAAGTTTTTGGAGAATCTAAAACAACTCTATATTAACATTCCATTTATCGAAGCCTTACTGCAAATGCCAAAATACGCTAAATATCTGAAGATTTTACTAACAAATAAATCCAGACTTGAAGAAGCTTGTACGGTGACAATGAACGAAAGGTGCTCAACTATCCCACGTAACAAAGTGCCAGCAAAAGAAAAAGACCCAGGAAGTTTCACTATCCCTTGTCAAGTTAGTAATTTGTGAATTAACAATGCATTGGTGGATCTAGGAGCTAGTATAAGTTTGATGCCCTATGCGATGTATCAAAAGTTAGGTTTAGGAGAACCAAAACCGACTTGAATGAGCTTAGACTAGCTGATAGGTCGATCTAATACCCAAGGGGAATAGTTGAAAATGTGCTTATTAAGGTGGATAAAATTTTTCTCCCCATCGATTTTGTTATCTTGGATATGCCCGAAGACTCTAGAATTCTGATAATTTTAGGGAGACCTTTTTTGGCCACCGCCCGTGCCATGATTGATGTGTTTAATAAAAAGATAATGCTTAAGGTAGGAGACGACGAGGTAATCTTTGACATGGACCACTCGGATATTGAAACCAAAGATAAAAAGGGAGCAGAAAACTTGGTTGTGGATCACTTATCTAGGTTAGAGAATCCGCACATAGAGGTGTTAAATGAGAGGGAAATTGCTGATAAATTTCCTGACGGGCATTTAATGGTGCTAAAATCCAAGTTTAATGATGATGAACCATGGTATGCGGATTTTATTATTTATATTGTTAGAAAGGTTGTTCTCCCAAATTGGACCTTTAAAAAAAGAAAGAGGTTTTTTTCGCAAGTCAAGACTTACTTCTTGGAAGAACCTTATGCACTTAAACTATACGCAGATAATATAATGAGAAGATGTGTGGCTGGAAGTGAAATCCTTAAAATTCTAGCACATTGTCATTTAGGACCTACTGGTGGACATCATAGTGCTTCAATTACAGCAAAGAAGGTTTACGAGTCCGAATTTTATTGGCTTAGTGTCTTTAAAGATGCTAATGAGTACGTAAGACGATGTGATGCATGCCAAAGATCAGGAAACATATCTTCAAGGAATGAAATGCCTCAAAATAACATTCAGGTATGCGAAGTCTTTGATGTTTGGGGATTAGATTTTATGGGACCATTTCCCTAATCTACAGGTAATAAATACATATTAGTAGTTGTAGATTATGTGTCCAAATGGGTCGAAGCTTAAGCATTACATACAAATGATGAGTGTGTTATGGCTAAGTTTTTAAGACAGTTATTTGCTAGGTTTGGAGTTCCTAAAGCTTTGATTAGTGATAGAGGGACATATTTTTGTAATCCTCAGCTTGAAAAAGCTTTACAAAGATATGGTGTGACTCACAAATTATCCACGGAATATCACCCTCAATCTAATGGACAAACTAAAGTTACTAATAGGGCTATTAAGCATATCCTAGAGAGATCAGTAGGGTTCAATCCTAAAGATTGGTCGAAAAAACTTAACGATGCATTGTGGGCATTTAGAACGGCCTACAAAACATCGCCAGGGTGTACACCTTTTAGATTAGTTTATGGGAAAGCATGCCATTTACCCGTAGAGATTGAGCATAAGGCACATTGGGCATAAAAACAATGTAATATGGATTTAACGCTTGCTAGCGAAAGTCGTCTTATGCAGCTTAATGAATTAGCCAAATTAAGAGATGGAGCTTATGAGAATACTAGAATTTACAAAGAACAGACCAAGAAATTGCATGATTATAGACTCCATGATAATAAAGATTTTAAGGTAGGCGACAAAGTGCTACTTTATAATTCTCGTCTGAAGATGTACCCTGGAAAACTTAGGTCAAAATGGAGCGGTCTGAACATTGTTAAAAGGGTATATCCATATGGGGATGTAGAAATAATTGACAGGGATGGGTTTAACTTCAAAGTCAATGGAAAATGATTAAAGAAACATTACGAAGGTAACATTGACAAAGAGGATAATGAAGTTATAGAGTTCGAGAATGGCGTAACGTAAGGCTGAAGGGAGTCTAACTTAAAGACTCTCACAGAAACAAAAGTGCTTCCCGGGAGACAACCCAGAATGTATTTTCTTACTTAGTATCAAGTCTGTCTTCCTAGGTTAATAATACGGCGTATCCAGATCCGTTGGATACGGCGTATCGACCTAACGTGGACGTTATCCCTTTAATTTTTAGCATTTATTAACTTTACTATCAGATATGTCAATACGGCGTATTTATACCATGATACATCGTATTTGACTTCTGACCAGTACTTAGGAATTTTCTTACAAGACTCAATACGGCGTATCCTGAAAAATGGATACGGCGTATCGTTTCCTGTACAGTTTTCATTTTTTACTCTTTTATTTCTAACCGACGAATACCGAAGATAGGATTGCATTTTGTTTTCTTATATCTTATACAGGACTTTGCTGTAACAAAAATTGCAACTTTAGTGGAGTATTTATATTATGGAAATTTGTGTGTCGTAGTCATGCTAGGATTCAATCCCGCATTCACAACACACATTCTTGCTCATAAACTCAACTTGGAGAATCTACCAAGTAAAATATCAGGGGAGTTTCTCATTCTAATTCTTTTAAATTCCTGTTTTTAATGTTTTTTCTATACATCAAGGACGTTGTACAATTTAAGTGGGGGGATGGGAATTAGAACGATACTTGTCCTATTTTTCACATTAAAATGCTTAAATTATGCTTAAATTTAAAAAAAAATCAAGCATACTTTTGTGAAATTACTTGTCACATAACCTGCACACATAACCCTTATTAGATATCGTGAGGATTCAGCCTTATCTGTTTTTAAATGTTTACCCAAATTCCACAAAAATATGAGTGTGCCGGTGATGTTGTAGGCTTTAAAACTTGGCATGGTATATCTATTCGAGACCACAATAATGAGTACTATGGATTTAGATGGAGTGATGATGACATCAAATAACGTCACTTTTATAGCATCATTTATCCCATGTAAGTAACCCATTTTGTATAATTATTACAAAGAATTGTTACTTAATCGTTTGTATTTGAGAATTGTAGTAATTATAGAGTACTTGGTGAAAGTTAACTAAAAGGCACGCATTCTGGAGCTTAAACGAAGATATTTGAAGATTATTGTTCTGACAACCAGTACGCCGTATCCATCAAGGAAGATACGGCGTATCTATGCCTGCACTTCACAAAAGACCACGAAGGAAACAAGATCAATACGCCGTATCCAGGGACAACCAATACGACATATTTAAGATATGGAAATAAAATATTCTTTAAGATATCGAATGTGGTCCCTACTCCAAGAAACCCCCAATACGCTGTATCGAATCCTTTCGATACGCCGTATCTACCTTTTTCGAGACCTTATATATAGAAAACTTAAAAACGAGTTTCAAGTGTGCTAAATCATATTCTCGATACCTAAACCACAAAAGTAGATTTTCAGAGAAGAAAAAGAGCAGAAGAGGTCTTGCAACGCATTCCAATCCATAGGAGACAACGTGTAATTTCTTATACTTTTGTAATCATTCAGTTTTTGGTATCATTCGTTAACTCGGTTAGTTTACCTTGGTTAAGCCATTACTCTTGTATTAATTATGATGTTTGAAGGCTAAAACCTTCGGGTATTAGCCATTATTATGAAGATCTGAATTTTTAGTTTTTTTATATCTCGATTGCTTAATTTATCGTTGTATGCTTGTTTATGTTTATTGCATTATACTTGTTTATGTGCTTTAATATGCGACCTATCATTCAACTGGATCTAGTGATACGGACCAAGTAATCTAGATGTCGGGATAGCTCTCCATATAGTAATTTATACATCTAGACCAATAGGATCACAAATAAAGACCTATCTTTGCCCTTAGATTATGAGTTTAGTTAGACCAATAGGTGACCTTGGGATCAACGAGAATGTTCTCGATTAATTGGTAAAGACTTGGTTAGAAGACTACTAGTATATGAATTACCATTAAGCAGTAAGTGGGTAAAGTCTCTATGAGCTAGGGTTTAACAAGATCACCATTGCTTTAATCCATAAGATAGATTATAATCAGCAAATAAGGATGCTTTATGCTAATGCGTTTAATTATGACAGAATTCTACGTGTCTAGGTTTAAAGAAGAAGTACCACCTTAATCGTAAGAATGATAAGCCGCCTTGTACTAAATAAACAAACCAACATTCTGATTAGATTAATAATGGTTAATATAATTTTCTTATATTTGGCTAGACCGCTCTTTTATCTTCTGATAATTTGTTTACGTGTGTTTTAGTGTCTTAAGTTGATTTTAGTCACCACAAAACCCGTGCCAGTCTCTCAGGCTGAAAACCCCCTTATCCGTTAGATTTAAGATTAACATAGGTTTAGCATAGGTTTAACATAGAATAGAATTAACTTAGTTTAGATAACCAAAATATTAATAAATTGAAAGATTGTTTCTCGCTCTTAGTGGTCGACACCCTACTTACCACGAAACTCCCATTGACCGGGTATACTGCCCGTTAAAGTGTTGTTTTTGGTAAAGTTGGCAAAATATAAATTTAAAACTTGAAACATAAATTACAACCAAATAACGACACATCACCTTTTGTGTAAATTACACCAAGTCAATGCACCATCCATCAAGATGCATGATGCATACTTCACTTGATATCTTGGAGGGCAGTTACTGATGTGGAACAATGTCTCCATCTTCTCAAACCAATAGGTTAAACCAACAACTCCTTATGTTCCTTTGAAGTTCAGCGGCTGACACTTCACAAAGTCTTGGTAGGTACACTCTCTAGCAATGGGTACAACACCTCTATTGTTCACATTGTGGTTTCCATTCCCATTCCCGTTACCATTCCCATTATTAACATCTCCCTCGACATGGTCGTCTTGTTGCTCATTCTCAATTTCTGCTTTAGTTACGGGGTTCCTGCCAGTGTCATACGCCTTCAAAGCTTCATCCACGCGCATGGCAATCAGCTCGTTGATCGCATCTTGGGTCATTCTGGTACGTGTAGTAGTCGGTATAGTTCTACATCACCAGACATAATAATCACGGTGAGATCTTAGGTGTGATGAAATTACCTTATACGTTGGATGAACAAATTAATCTTTTAATATGAACATCCAAGATTATAAATACACAACAAGGCCACGATCACGTAGGTAATAACATATTACATAAAAGATAGGGAAAAAGGCATTAGATAATAACATCATAACATAGATAATAAGAAAATAGATTTCATAACATCGAATATAGCCGATTACATCGCGATTTTCTAAGGTAGGATCTACAATCTCTAAAACTACTACTATCACTATCAAATACTACTGGTCGATACTCAAACATTGATGGAACAAATCTAATGACGATAACCTAAGTGCCTCCTAACACATGCCTCAAGTCTACCAAGTCTCACTTGATCATAGAATCAAAAACGGTGTATTTACCTCAACTCTCTCTGGGCATGCGACAAACTATGCTAAAGTCGGTCAACTCTCTGACTCTCGAAATCCAACATGCCTCTAAGCCTCTTGTTGTCCGCCCCATCGCACTAATCCTCTCTGTCATGGTAGTGACCTCCAAGTCAACTCCAACAATCCTATGTCCCTGAAGTCTCTGCTCACTCTTTATAACCTAAATCCGATGAACTGGAATCTCCACAACATAATCATGAAATCTTTGTACCAAATCTCCCAATGTCTCATAAGTAACCTCTACAACTCCATCAGTTGTGACATGATCAGGAACATCCTCCCTAACAGACTCACATACATTATAATCAATAACCGGTCTGACCCTCGGGTCAACCTCAACCTTAATTATGCCTCTCGCATTAGAATCGACCTCCTCTATAGCCGTAGTCTTAACCATAGCTCTATCATCCATCCCTCTAGCTCTAATAGCATCAGCATACGCAATACACTCATCAATGTATGCTTGAACGTCTGAGTCAACATCAGGCTCTGTGTAAGGCTCATAGTTGTCCTCAACATCAACTCCTAAACCAACCTCTCTAGGTACATATGGCTCGTAACCGTCCTCTGAACTAACCTCTAAATCTTTTACTAAATCAGAATCCCTAATCCTCTTAGGTGGTGGTGAAAGGTCAACACGTACATGAGATAAAGCTCCATGTACGGGTGAAGATACGGGTGTTGATGAAGTAGGGGACCTACATATCTTGCGAGATGGCCTTTTAGAAGTAGCAGTTGGCGAATCATAAGGAGTCTCTGATATGACATAACCTGAAGAAGAATGTCTTGAAGAAGAATCAGATGAAGAGTCTGAATAAGAATCTAATGAAGTCTCTGACAAAGAATCTGACAGAGAATCTCGTGATAAGTCATCTAAGGTGAACTGATCCGATGAAGAGTAGTCTGTTGAATATTTCAATGTCAGTCGGTGAGTAGGTAATGGTTCGATTCTCTTACTGGCAGTCAACATCTGCAGTACCTTGTTGGGTTGGGTACGGTAGGGTCGACCAACAGGAATCGGCTGTCCTGGCAAGACAAGAATAGCCGGTCGGCGGGGTAATCCGGGTGGTGCATGTAAAATCTAACGAATCAGTGATGATGGTGGTGATGAGTGTGTTGCTACTCGGCTCCTCCACCGAGCAACATTAACCTCATACGGGTCTTGCGATGGTGGTAAATCAAGGGTGTCACTATCAGATGAGTCAGTGCAGATGAATGAGGAAGTGTACTTGATAGTAGGAGCAATAGGTGGTATAGTGGGTATAACAGGTGAAATGGTCGGTGTATCAGTAGGTATCAATAGGGTGTCATCATGATTGATAGGTAAATCAACAATAGGTGCAGTGGATGGAATAGTAACAAAGATCATGCCAAACAAGATGACTCGAGCAGTGGACGTCCCCACACTCTCCTTTAATGTGTCTGATGAAATCGAGATGATAGAAAAAGCCATGACCTACACAAGCAATAGTTCATATAGAGCGATATGAAATTATCAGTTACATAAAATAATAACTTTATAATTATTATTTACGTAAGGCAATGTGGGATCATGTAAGGGCACAATTAGTTCACATAAGGATCATATACAGGTTATAGACCAGACCTAGCTAAACTACCTGGTTCTCTATAACCTTGGCTCTTGATACTAATCTGTCACACCCCCAAACGGGGTCTGGACGAAATACGTGTTCGGGGGCGTAACGTTATGCATATCTCAAGTACAAAGCATAGAAAACGGGGGTAAAAACCATCACTCGTTGCATAAGTTAAAGATAATAAAGTTTTACAAACCATTCCAACGTTAATAATAAAGCGGAAGCATTAATTAAGGATATCGGAAGCAGTATTTAAGTTTTAAATAAAAGGGAAACGAGTAACAAATATGATAGTCTTGAAAATGGTTAAAGTCACATAGCACAAAGACTTCCAGTAGCACGTCATGATAAGTCCAGCTAAGCACCTGAGAAAAACATGCTTAAAACGTCAACAAAATTATTGAGTGAATTCATAGGTTTAGTTTCAAACGTTGATATAGTGGACCATAGGATTTCAACACGTATGTGACAGTTATAACAGATACAACTTCACAAAAGAAAAGTATTCACGTTGCACTAAGCTCATGACACCGAAGCTAATAGGAAGGTAGCATGTACATTGCCATATAAATTGCCCTGGTAGGTGTCCGACCAAAGATCACCCAAACTAGTTTCGACATGAAATACATCCATTGGCCTGTACATCATTCGTACCCGACCAGTAGGTATTACCAAACCTGGATGGGGATTATTAGTCCCAATAGATCTGTTTACTCACTCGCGCTTACTTAATCAGCAGTCGGTTAAAGGTAATTAACGGTTCATGATATTAAGGGAAAATAGTGGTCTAATGCTACTTAGGCAACACGTAAACAAACGAAAGTATCACGTAAAGTACTTGTGTTTGGTTTTCAAAATAAGCAATGTCTCTCACCCCAAAGTTTATAAAACATTTATTTAAAACGAGTAAAAGTGGGGATATGAACTCACCTTGAGTTGGTGAAGTGAAGTAGTGAGAAACTAGAAGAATAATCATACGGTAACGAACGACAGTACACGAACACGACTTAAGAAGTATAGGCTTCGGTTTAGAATTGGAATGATAGAGAAATACAAATAACGCATATGTGTTTACTAAAATATTTCCGTTTAAATGTTTTCTAAAGTAGACGTTAGTGATCGTATCGTGGTTGTAACGTTTGACTAATAAAGTACATAGTAATATTTAGTGTATAATACTGTATAGTAATATTAGAGTAAAATATATACATATTGTTTGGCTTCTTACCCATTCCCTTATAAATTGGTCGAAATGTTGTTACATAAACGTTTTTCCAAATATTTGCTAAGTGTTAAGATTTTATAAAAATTTTGGCATGACCCGTTCGTATTTACAAGTATTCCAAAGTCGTAGACTTTATTAAATACCACTTTCAAATCACTTTCAATTCACAATTTGCAAATTTCCACCTATATACTATCAAATCATTTTTAAAACTAGTCTGAAAAGTCCTTTGGATCCTTATTGGGCTTTTAGGCCCAATAAGCCTAATTAGATAACCTATAACGCTTAACATCCAAGATAAGTAAATGTTTAGTGTTTAAGTGAGGATAATATCAAATAAGCTATACATAAGCTTATCCAATAAGCTACACCATGAGCTTTACGCCTTGGTGTGTTGTCTCATATTGGGCCGTGGCCCGTTAAGTAAAATATAAGGATTTAAACTTATCCATTTAGTCTGATAAGCAAACCATTTAAGCAAATGAACATAAGACTTATTAATAAGCTATCAATATGCTTCTAATAAGCTAAGTCAAAACCCATTAAGCCAACCATGGGCTTATAGCCTCGGTTTGGGCTTGTTAGTTGGGCCAAAACATGTCAAGCTCATTCAGGCTTATTGGTTAGGCCCGATAAGCTAAAGGAATCCAAATAAGCTATTGGTTCAATTATAATCTTTTAATAAGCTCTCAATAAGCCAAGTTAAATAAGGCAAACCACTTAAGCTTATGGATTAAGCTCGTGATGTTGGGATTTGGTTGTGGGACATGGCCCTTAAGCCCGTTAAGCTTTATTTGGGCTTATTTGTCAAGCCAAATAAGCTTAACTCTTTTTACTTTAAAAAATAAGCTAGAAATAAGCTAAAAATATACATGCCAGAAGTAAATAAGCTAGAACAAACTCCTTTTTGTTTCCACTTTGGGCTGAATAGTAGCATAAGCCCAATAAGCTCTCTATGAGCTTATTAAATAACCCAAACATAAAATAAGCCATAAGTTACTATTTTTATTACATGAAAATAGCCACGATAAAAAAACTATGATTTCCTTGTCTTTCTTTTTGGGTAGTTCAAACCAAAACACAACCCTTTTAGGGTTTACGTAGTTTAAAAATCTAAACTTGTATAATCCGTTTGTACAACTTGTTTATATGCATTAAGATGAACATAAAAGTACAAGATTTATAAAGTTTGAATGACATGCAAGAAATGGAGGATTAGAAGATGATTTGATGATTAACATAACCCAAACGTTGTTTAAAGATTACCCGAATAACACTAAGGATCAAACAAACTCTAAGTCTTCAAAGGTTTTTAATCAAAAGATGAAAAAGATGGTGAATATGTGTGTGTTTTGGTGGCGTCGAACAAAGAAAGAAGAATGCAAGAGAGAAGTGTGTGTTTTTCTTGAATGAGGAAATGATAAGAATGAATGAGATATAAGGACAAGTTTTCTTAACATATAAGCTACAAAATTTGAAAATAAAGAGAGTGCGTGTGTGTGTGGTCGATGGCTAGGACAAGCACAAGGGGACCAATTTGGTCTCCTTTATTCTAGGTGGTCAGGCATGCTAGTGAATTAATTCCAAGCCTTGACATGCACACACATATAAGCACATAAGTTATAAGTAAAATCACGCGATACGTAACCAACAAAAACGAGCAACGACTTTACGTAAATTTCTGAAAATTTAATTATTCACACAGAACGTAAAAACGCGACTACTGTCGAAAGACTACGATAATTAGAAACACGGATTACTTCTGGTAATGATTCTCAGATAATAACAGAATAACCTCCCAATTAAACGTAAAAATTTTACGGAACCTATAAAATTCAAAATACTAAACGGAAACGGCTAAAATATTGGCCTGAAATTTACGAGGTGTCACACCAGTTCTGTTAGAGTCAAACATCTCATACCAAGTCATCCAACCAGGTACTCAAACCTTTCTTTTGAAGGAGCTTTCGTGAATATGTCAGCTAACTTGTATTCATTTATGACAAAGTACAATTCAAATATATCCTTTTTAACCTGTTCTTTGATGAAATTGTAACAGAAAACAATGTGTTTGCTGTGGGAATGCTGGCCTGGGTTGCACGAGATGGCTATGGCTGACTTCGAGTCGCAATACATTGGTATTTGTGGAAGTTAAAGCCATAATTTGTAAGCTGAGTCCGCATCCAAAGGACTTAAGTACATCTTGCTGATAACGCAACATACTCAGATTCTGCACTTGACATCACAGTGCAATCCAGCTTCTTGGATGACCAACTAACGAGCTTGTCACCTAGGAATTGTATCCCACCAGAAGTGTTTTTTCACGTATCTAAGAAACATGCATGGTTAGCGTCTAAAAAATTAGTTAGTTTAAAACCGGAATCCTTCGGATACTAGAGTACCATGTTAATGGTCTTCATCAAGTACTGAAAGATCCTTTTAACACGCTTGAGGTGATTTTGAGTTGATCTAGCTTGATAACGTGCATAATAACATGTTGCATGCACTAGGTCTGGTCTGCTAGCTGTCATATACATGAGTGACCCAATCATGCTATGATCTTTCCTTTGATCTATGGGTGTAGCACTCAAATCTGCATCCAACTTAGGTGATGTAGCCATTGGTTTACCAATGTTATCACATTTTTCAATTCCATGCTTTTTAAGGATATCCTAAAGCATACTTAGACTGGTTTATGAAGATACCTCGTGGGGATTGGTGGATCTGAATCCCTAGAAAGAATTTTATTTCCTCCTATCATGGATATTTCAAATCTGTTGTGAATAAGTTTTTAAAACTTTTTATAAAGTTTTGGGTTTAAGGACCCAAAAATTATGTCATCGACGTAAATTTGCACAAGCATGCTGTCCTCCTCGTATCTTATTGTAAATAGGGTTGGGTATATAGTACCTTTTGTAAAACCTTTAGAGGTCGAGAATTTCAAGAGTTCATCATACCATGCTCTTAGAGTGTGTTTCAGTCCATAGAGTGCTTTCCTGAAGCGGCATAATCTTTCTGGATGATCTGGATCAATGAACCTGCCTCGCTGATTGACATATACTTCTTCTTTCAATGGACAGTTAAGAAAAGTCATTTTGACGTCCATATAATAGATATTAAATGACTTATGTGTAACGTAGGCAATGAAAATCCTAACAGCTTCCGATCAAGCAACTGGTGAAAAAGATTCTTTGAATTTGATGCCCTCTTCCTGACGATATCCCTTAGCCAGAAGCCATGCTTTATTGTGAATGAAAGTGTTGTCTTCATCCTTCTTGTTTTTCCATAACCACTTTAAACCAATAACAGTTTTTCTAAAGGGTTTGTCAACAAGTTCCCAGCCTTCGAGTCTATCGAACTGATAAGTTCCTCCTTCATTATTTTAATCTACACATGATTAGCCTTTGCTTCCTTTATGTTATTTGGTTCAACAGTACTCACGATGAGTGCGAACATACATAATTATGGATCTGTAGCAAGCTGGCGTCTTGTCTGTATAGGTTTTGACGGATTTCCATGAACTTGTTCTAATGGATGATCTTTAGTCTAATGGTATAGTGAAGGATGTCTTTGGTAAAAGTCATGCATGTTTGACGTATCAACGCTACGTGAGGAAGACTTAGCAGCTTCTATTACTGGTGTAGCAAAAGGGTTGATAAATTCGTCTTTGTCAAGCTATGCATTTACTGCTTAATCATTGTTGTTATCCTCATCATTGACATTTGTTTTTAGAGTTGATGGTTCTAATGTGGGTTAAACATTCAATCGAGGGGATGTATCTTGTTGTTGAAAATCTGAGATAGCGAAAGACTTGGATACACCTTGATTAGCTCTATTAAAATATTTATCATACATAGGACTGAATAATAACCCCAACTCTTGTAGTGATAAATCTGATGTGTTTGTTGAATGAACAACTTTCAGAACCAATGTTGAACTTGGAGGTTCATTGATATGGTCTTGAATTCTGAGTTCTATACTGTTATGAACAGAAGTTTCTTGTAGTTGGGGAGTGGGGCCAGAGTTTTCATGATCCAACGCCATTGTCATTCTGGTGCGAGGCCTAGAGTGTTATCATCAGACGTCATTTGTCATTCTGGCGTGAGACTTAAATATTTTTACTCAAGTGCCATTGTTTCTTTTAGTTCATCAAAGTTGATATGTATGAATTCAACAATCAATCTGGTTCACTTATTGTAAACTCTATATCCCTTCGACTGTGTAGCATATCCTACAAAAATGCACGGATCCCCCTTCTCTTTCATCTTGTCAAGGTTTTCACCATCTCTGACTATGTAGCAAGTGCAGCTAAAAATGTGAAGAAATTTGAGAGTTGGTTTCCTTTCACTAATGATGTGATATGGTGTCTTTTCATGTCTTGGAATAATTAGAGAATGATTCTGGGTGAAACATGTGGTTGCTATTGCTTCAACCCAAAAAAAGAGTGGAAGTTTAGAAGCCGAAAGCATTGTTCGAGCAGCCTCAACTAGAGTATGATTCTGTCTTTCGACAACGCCATTTTGTTCAAGTGTTCGAGCAATTTTCATTTGGTAGTGGATTCCTTCTTCTTGAAAGTAGGTCTAAAGTGTCTTGTTTAAGAACTCAGTACCTCTATCAGTTTGTACTTTCTAACTTGAGCTTGAAATCCCCTTTGAATCATCCTTAGAAAGTTGATTAGTACCTCTGGTGTTTCGTCCTTTGATCTCAGAAAATGAGTCTATGTGTATCGGGAGTAGTCATCGACAGTCACAAGAATGTATTTCTTTCCGTTAATGCTTTGAATGCACATGGGACCAATAAGTCCATGTGAAGCAAATCTAACCGTCCTTTAGAGCTAGGAACATTTGTCTTGAAGTTGTGGCGCTTCGCTTTACCCAATTCACAAGATAAACAAAGATGATCTTTGACAAATTTCAGCTTTGGTAGGCCATTCACAATATCTTTCTTGGAGAGCAAGTTAATGGTGTCGAAGTTAAAACGAGAAAGACGACGATGCCATAACCATGCTTGTGTCGTTGAAGCCTTAGCCATAAAGCAAATTGTAGTAGGAGAAGTAGATTCGTGTAAAGAAATTGTGTAGAGATCAGATCCATCGGTACCCGTAAGTAGGTCATTTCCTGATATGTTGTAGTGTAGGGTTTTTTTATATGATTCAAGTTTTAGATTTATATTCTGTCGACTCAACCAAAAGCAACACTTTAATGGGCAGTGTACCCGATCGGTAGTAGTTTCGTGGTAAGTAGAGTGTCGATCACTGAGAGCGAGGTAAAATCTATCAATTTTAATTAATATCTTGGTTATCTAATCTATGTTAATTCTATTCTAATCCTATGTTAAACCTATGTCAGTGAAGGTTGCATGTTATTTGGGTTAAGTTGTAGTTGGCGAGGTGTTGTTGGAGGCGGGGGTGGGATATGATGTGTGTGGTGTGTGAAGGTTCCTGCCGGGTGAAGGTATGAGTGGGAAGGGAAGGTGGGGGGGGAGTGAGTGGGGGGGGGTGTGGTGCGATTGGTGGGTTTGTGTGGGCGGGCGTAGCGGATCGCTTCCTTTAACAATCGGGTGTAGGGTGTCTGGCTGCTCCTGTGTGCTTGGTTTGTTGGGTCTGGGGGGTTTGGATTGGGGAGTGACTTCGAGTATTCGAGTGAGAGAGAGGTCATAGAGAGCTTGTTAAGTATAAGTGGCGGTTATCTTTTTGATGTTTATTTCTACTGCTAATCTGTTGCGGTTTTCCGCTTATGTCAGTTAGTTATTTATGTCGAATGGAAATATTAAAAAAATATATAAATCAAAAAAGGGGGAAAAAGAATGTAAGGTGGGGTTTACGTTTTTTCTAGCCGCTAGTGTCTTGGCGGTCATACGCGGTTTGGTTGGTGGACGCTTTCTTTGCATGTTGTAGAGGGTGATCGAAAAGGTTGGTTGCTTAAGACCATGTCTTCTGCGACGTCTGATGTTACCTACACTTCTGTCTACACCGACTCTGAGCCCGGCAGAGCTTTCTGGGGAGCCAATGATGAGGAGATATCGGAGGGAGGCATTCCACGGGTCAGCGTACTAGGATACGACGGACTCCCGCTACAGCCAGTAGCCCTACCGTCACCAGATTTCATACCAGGACCAGAGGATCCACAGACACCGCCAGTTCCTCAAACAGGCACATGACCCTGACTACGTACCAGAGCCTATATACCCTGAGTATATACCGTCGGAGGATGATCATGAGTTTCCGGCAGAGGAGCAGCCATTACCTCCTACTGATTCACCTACTGCTGAGTCACCTGGATATGTTACTGAGTCGGATCCCGAGGAGGATCCAGAGGAGTACGAGGATGATGAGACAGAGGATGGTCCGGTTGACTATCCTATGGACGGGGGAGATGATGGAGATGATGATGACGGCGACTCATCTAAGGATGACGCTGATGGTGAGGATGAGGATGAGGAGGATGAGGACGAGGAGGAGGAGGAGGAGGAGGAGGAGGAGCACTTAGCTCCGGCTGACTCTACTACCGTTATACCTGTTGATGAGCCTGTTTTCCCACCTGAGGGAACAGAGCCTGTTATACCACCACCCTCCACTGACATTACTATTGGGGCTAGGATTACCGTCCGACCCCAGACTTCCATATCCCTTCCACCAGAGGCAGAGGTTGAGAGACTTCTGACCATGACTACTCCATCACCATCACCACCTATCTCACTATCACCACCCTCTGCAGGGGAGCGCCTTGCTAGGTGCACGGCCCCACATGCACATTCACCACCTTTACCACCATCATCTGGGTGTCCAACCCAAATCCAGACACTCAGGATGACATCCACTCAGGCTCTCATTGATGCAGTCACTGCCGCATTACCACCACCTCCACTACCACCACTACCACCATCTCTATGCATACCACCACCTATTGACCGTAGGGATGATATTCCCGAGTCTGAGCAACCTCCCCACAAGAGGTTGTATTTGTCCACTCTAGGCTCTAGATACGAGGTCGGGGAGAGCTCCACTGCTAGACCTACAAGAGGTCAGAGGATAGATTATGGGTTTGTCAGCACGGTAGATGCTGAAGAGAGGCTACAGGGGATTAGAGATGTTGGGTACGGGATTAGGGATACTTAGGTAGATCCGACAGAGGCAGTTCTAGAGATAGCACCTATGACCGTAGGAGGGGTCAATACTAGGGTCACATAGCTTGCTGAGCTCCATGAGCATGATACACAGGACTTGTATGCTTTACTAGAGGATGCTCAGGA
>BQNB010104338.1:0-19791 GCA_026074375.1 Tanacetum coccineum | reverse complement strand
CCACTTTTAGTCCCGAAACAACATTTACATAGCAAACGACCAATTCTTTGCAATATTTATTGCGTTAGTACATATATTTCTTGCATTTCTAAGGGATATTTAATGTATATTTGGAGCGTTATCATTGGGTCAGTGTGTTGCATCGCAAGGCGAGCTTCTAAAGAGACACGAACAACTAAACCACGATTATGTTGACATGTGCAATCGTAGTGATGCTCACCTGGCGGAATTAGATCGCTTGAGGACGGACCTTCAAAGGGCGATGCAAGCTAATGATGGGTTGTCAAAGAAAATTACTTTGTTGGACACTGCTTATTTCAGATGTTTGGATAGGGAGAGGGAATTATTGGACAGGTTTAAAGACATGGAGAAAGATAGGGATGGTTGGCGGAAAACTGCCTCAGATCAGGTTGAGAAGATCTGAAGCTTGGAAGAGAGACTTGAACCCCAATCTAGGCAGCTAGCAGATGCTAAAGGGCGAGTGAAAGTGTTGGAGAGTGAGAAGGCTGCGCTGGTGGCTGAGTTGGCATAGGCCGAGGTGGATCATCATAAGCTTGTTCAGGAGTTTATTCCCACTGTGGTGAGGAAACTTGATGAGGTGTCATTTTATACACTATTTCGGGGTCATTTTACCCCCTAAATCATGCAAATATGCCTAAATTATGTCCTTAATTGTTTGTTTTCAGGTTTTTAGCACTTAGATGGCATTTGAAGGAAATACACGTGACTTGGTCTCATTTGGAGAAGAAATAGACAAGACTACGGCTCTACACCAAGTATCTTGAAGAACCACGCATACAGAGCGTGGAGACGGCGTCGCAAGTATAAAGCGACGCCATCGCGTCGAAATGTATCCGCCTTAAAGAGGATCTAGAATCATCGACGTGGCGACGGCTTCATGGCTTCAAAGCGATGTCGTCGCGTCGCTTTTCTTATAAATATAAAACCGATTTTAGGGTTTTAAGTGTGTAACTTTGTATAACTTTTGGGAGACGAACCGTAGTTATTCTAGCAGCTTTTAAGCCGTTCTTAGGGCCTCAAAACCCTATTGTAACTGACCTTAATCCATGTTTTAATTAAGTAAGATTGTTTATCTTTAATCATTCAATATGTCTATGTGTTGTTTGATTAATTTATGTTCTTGCTTTCTTTATAACATACTAGGCTAAACCCTCCTTTGTATTTACTTATGACTATATGAAACTTAGATTATAGATCCTTTTAATGATGCTTCTTGTGATGGATGTGCGCGTTAGGCTTTAGAAAACTAGCCATAAGATATTAAATTGGCATAGACGTCTAGGGAAACGCGAGTGTGTAGAAAGGATACCATCTGGTAACAGTCTTCATACTACCTTACCCCCAATATGGTTGATCCCTCTTAAGATATTTCAATTGCATTTAATATACTCTTAGGGGCCTTGTAATAGTCTTCATACTACCTTACTTGTGCGTTGCCTTAACGAAATATTAAATAGACGACGGGTTCGTGTAATTCGTTCATGACTTAGGAAATACTTACACAGATCATCACAAGTGTGACAAAGCAACATGATTAGGAGAAACAATCTAAGGAGTAGTACATGATTAAGTAAATACATCTTTTTATCATAAAGTTATCACCAGTAGTTTAGATTATATTTAGTTTTAATTAGTTAAACAAACCAACCTCTTAAACCATGATATTTACCTGCTTTCATAAAAACATAAAAATACAAAAAGAATCTTCTCTCAACCCCGTAGACCTCTGTTAGATCGTGATCGAGCCTTCCCAACCTATTCCCCTAGAGAACGATAACAACCCCCCGAGTCTTGCCTATACTACACTGCAACGATTATGTATACTATCTGTGGAGTTGTAAAACTTCTTGTTGATGTTTTTACATGACCCAAACACCAAGTTTTTGGTGTTAAAAAAATATATATATATATATTTTATACATATTTATTTTAAACCCCCTTTATATATAATATATATTTTTATATATCACCTTTTTTATTTTTTTTTTTTTTTTTTTTTATATATTTTTTTTTGTTTTTCGCCCCCTTTTCTAGTGTGGGAATAGTTAGGTTCCGACCATTGTTTAACTTAGGTCTACTCGCTTGAATCCTTTCATGTAACACCCCACCTGTACGGGTTAAATGTCACACTTATGGCATCAAAACAAACGCAAGCTGGAGACTTTATTTATAAAAATGGTTCAACAAAGTTCCTCAACATAACAAGGAATTAATAGGTCTTTAAACATATGACTTCAAACGAAAAATTAATCCATCAGAGTTTAAGCGGAAGACAAATGCATAAATCCATAGTTTGTAGCAATTTAATGAAATGAGGGAAAACTATCATCCATTCAGTTCGATAAGAGCTCCTAAGCACTCTTCACTCATAACCCAGCTTCCCTTTTATTACCTGCCACGGAGAAAAGAAATGCGGCTCAGCTAAAAAGCTTAGTGAACAGATATGAACAGATATATAAACAAACGGATAGATCAAATATGCAAGGTAAACGAAATGGAACCGCCATAAGCTGGTAGTAGAGATTTCATATATCATGAAATGAACGAAACAGATAGTCAAACCAAAACATATAGAAATGCCCACCGAGCTCAAACAAATGTCTAAAGCATGCCACATGCTTAGACCCTACAATCAAAAGCATATCATATCGTATCAAATTGTACATGGGAGCTGCAGCTCCAGATGTACCCTACAAATGTGCAATGGGGTGTTGGCACCACACTAAGCCATGCACCAAATCATATCCAAATCCTACACATATTAGCCTAGGATGCATCCATACGCCCCCTACAAATCAAATCAAATCATATATGGCCAAGTGCATAAAGAGCACACACAAAAATGGGGACGCCGTGGACTGATCACACCGCCACAGATAGTGTCACGCCATTGGTGCCACAATGACGCGGCCATGGTACCTCCATGGCTAGTTAATAGCTCGGGCATCGGAACAAATGAAAGGGCTCATATAACATATCGAAGCAAACATAATATATCCAAAGAAGGTCATGATCAAACATACGAATAAACTCATATCATGGCAGTGTCAAATGAAGCATGTATCAAAGAAGTTATCAAATAGGATAGCAAACAAATATCGAATCATAGGATGGGGAACATAAATAGGGATTTCAACAAGGCAAATAGATACGGAGCAAAAGTCATGAGAATCCTTAAAAGAAAGGATAGAATATCTGTACCTTAAAAGCAAATCAACGCGTATTCGAAAACTAGAGTTACTCCTTCTTCGACGAATCTACACAAATTTGAGGACATATTATTATTTAAAGCTCCATTTAACTACTGTTTTGATTTAAACTTTTTAATCATATGCTAAATCGTTTTAATATAATTATTTTATGATTACATTAATCAAGTTTTATGACTACTTATTGATAACAAATCCCATTACCGCTTCATGTAGTTACCAATATTTAAACCATGTGATGTTTACACTTTTCTATAACCATGCATTGACTAACCATTTTAATAAGTTACATGTGCTCTTATTTTATTACTATGAACTCATAATCAGATATAGGTTCATTAGAATTTACATATGATCATAATTTACTTGAATGTCGCGAGACACTATATTAGAATTACGTTTATTACCTGGTATGGTTTAAAAGGGTTAGAAGACTTGGTACTTAATCTATTTAAAATCGTAAAGCGTAAACTGTTATCATATCAAACTCTAAGATTGCCATTTTCAAACGTGCAAGATATTCATATATAATTTTTTTTATAAAAGTTTGATCATTTTAGATTTCTTCTTCGTAATTTTAGTTGCAACCTACTAGACCTAGTTCTGACTTTCATTATAAACCATAACATATTTCTCTATTCCATTTTAGCTACTGACAAAGTTATTCAGACTATGAATTTATGCCTTAGATTTATACAGTGGCAAACATACTAGCAATTTCATGATATTTTAATTAACTAAAGCTCAAAACTCCATTTAAACTTAAACAGGTACGTATAACCAACCATATTCATGTCATATATATAAAGCTTAGTTTAAAACTCACATTCTACTGGTTCGATGACAAGGTGATTAAGGTTCTTATATATATATATATATATATATTAACATAAACTAGGATGTTTTAAGATTGATGTGCGATTTTGTATTAACGCGATAGTTCAAAATTACCTCAAGGCTAACGAAAATAGATCGAAACTGAAACAAGAACACGGGTACCCTACCCAGACAAACACGAGCGCCAAAAATCAATGAGATACAATCGAACCCCAAAACTCAATCGTACACGATCGGTTGTACGTACCACTCACTATACTAACCCACAGCCTATACACGAACCGAAACCAAATCAAATCTTGAGCCACAACACGAACATGACACGAACTAGAGCAAACAAAAGCCAAGATTTGGATGTCCAGAACCACTCACCGCCGTTTATTCGGGCAACTTATAGGGTATTTGGAGTTTTGCTAAATGGTTTTTGTGTGATCTGAAAGTTAATGTGAATGTCATATATAAGAGCGTTTGTTAACTGCAATTGTCGATAAAATGGGGATATGAAGAAGAGTGGAGACCGAGTATTTTGGAGGACTAACTCAAGACGTGGATATGCATTAATCTTTTAGTATTCATATTCTCTTTGAATAATTTAAGATATATAGAAAGATAAGTTGTACCCGGTATTTACTTCCTCATTCTTATATTATTATTATTTCTTTTTATTATTATTATCTTAAGTTTTTATTAATATATATATTAGTAGCTTTAGGATATTATAATTCTTCCCCTCTAAAAAAATTTCGTCCGCGAAATTAATAAGTCGAATTTTAAATGAAAACGTACCAAAACGCGAAAAGAAATGTGGGTAGTCATTCCGCAACATTTCTTCATTTTCCCAAGTAGCCTCACGTACGGTATGATTTTTACAAAGGACTCTAACAAGAGGAATGGTTTTCTTTCTCATGACTCACTCTTGGCGATTTAGAATAGCATCAGGCTCCTCAACAAAAGACAAATCTTCGCGAATTTTATCAAACGGATATTGAACAACATGATACGGATGATAGTTGTAACCTCTCAAAAGAGATACATGAAACACATTATGAACATGAGATAATTGCGGAGGTAACGCCAAACGATAGGAAACTTCACCAACTCGATCTAAGATTTCGAACGGACCAATGAATCGCGGACTTAATTTCCCTTTCAACCCAAAACGTCGAACACCCCTACACGGAGATACTTTAAGAAACACACGATCACCGGGTTTAAATTCCAAGGCTCTTCGATGACGATCAGCGTAGCTCTTTTGTCGTGACCGAGCTTCTTTAAGCTTCTCTTTAGCAATGGCAACTTTTTCATTCGTCACCTCAACCAATTCTGGACCTTCTATAACACGCTCTCCAACTTCGTTCCAACAAATAGGTGCTCTACACTTTCGGCCATACAAAAGCTCAAAAGGAGCCCCTTTAATACTTGCATGCCAACTATTGTTGTAAGCAAACTCAACTAAACACAGATATTCGTCCCAATTTCCAGTCCACTCCAAAGCGCACGATCTTAACATATCCTCTAGAGTCTGAATAGTACGTTCAGTCTGCCCATCCGTCTGAGGGTGAAATGCAGTACTAAACTTAAGTCTCGTTCCCCAAGCATTCTGCAAACCTTTCCAAAACCGTGAAGTGAAACGTGGATCCCTATCAGACACAATCGATGTAGGCGTACCATGTAACCGAATAATCTCTTGCTGAAAAATCTCTGCCAACTTGCTAACTGAGTACCCTTGCTGAATAGGCAAAAAGTGGGCTGACTTAGTCAACCGATCAACAACAACCCAAATTGCATCATTCTTCTTAAAGGTGCGAGGCAACCCTGTTACAAAGTCCATAGAGATTTGATCCCACTTCCAAGTCGGAATATCTAGAGGCTGAAGAAGACCACTTGCACGTTGATGTTCGATTTTAACTTGTTGACACGTTAAGCACTTTGCCACATATCTAGCCACATCATGCTTCATACCATTCCACCAGAAATTTTGCTTTAAATCTCTATACATCTTTGTAGAACCAGGATGAATAGAGAAAGGAGAACTGTGTGCCTCAGTCAACACTGCTTCTCGAAGAGAGGAATCGTCGGGAACACATAATCTATTACCGTACCATATCACACCATGATCGTCCACCCGAAATTCTTCTTGCTTACCCTTCTTCATATTTTGCACCACCGACCATAGCTCACCATCTTCCTTCTGAGCTTTCTTGATCCGCAATATAAGGTTAGGTTCAATCTTAAGGCTAGCTATATAACCTTCAGAACCACGAACAACTAACTCGACTTCCATGAGCTCTAAATCTTTGACAATCTCGGGTTGAATTTTGAGACAAGCCATGATTCCAGAGTTCTTTCTACTAAGTGCGTCCGCTACAACATTAGCCTTGCCATGATGATACTGAATATTTGCGTCGTAATCCTTGAGAAGTTCCAACCAACGCCTCTGCCTCATATTTAACTCTTTTTGAGTAAAAATATATTTAAGACTTTTGTGATCGGTGAAGATGTCACAAGTTTCCCCATACAAATAATGTCTCCAAATCTTAAGAGCGAAGACAACTGCTGCTAACTCCAAGTCATGTGTCGGATAGTTCACCTCATATGGTTTTAGTTGCCTTGATGCATAAGCGATAACCTTACCATGCTGCATAAGAACACAACCAAGACCTTTCTTCGATGCATCACTATAAATTTGGTATCCGCCTGTTCCAGAAGGAAGAGTAAGTACGGGGGAAGAAACTAATCTCCTTTTCAGCTCCTCAAAACTCTTCTCTCGTTCTTCATTCCACACAAACTTCTCTCCTTTCCGCATAAGTTTCGTCAAAGGTAAAGCAAGAAGTGAAAACCCTTTCACAGATCTTCTATAATACCCCGCAAGTCCTAAAAAGCTTCTAACTTTGGTTACTGTTGTCGGTCTCGGCCATTTAGTGATAGCCTCAACCTTAGCAGGATCCATAGTAATACCATCGGCTGATACAATATGACCCAAGAAAGCCACTTGTCCCAACCAAAAGTCACACTTTGAGAATTTTGCATAAAGCTTCTTCTGACGCAAAATTTCTAACACAGTACGAAGATGATCTTCATGCTCCTCCCTAGTCTTTGAATACACCAATATGTCATCAATGAACACTATGACAAATTTGTTCAAGTACTCATGAAAGACACGATTCATCAAATCCATAAAAATAGCTGGAGCATTAGTCAATCCAAACGGCATCACAAGAAACTCATAATGACCGTAACGAGTGCGAAAGGCTGTTTTGGAAACGTCTTGCTCCTTTACACGTAGTTGATGATAACCCGACCTTAGATCAATCTTTGAGAAAACTTTTGCACCCTAAAGCTGATCAAACAAATCGTCGATTCGCGGTAGTGGATACCTGTTTCTAACTGTAATACGATTCAGCTCCCTATAATCTATACACAACCTCATGCTACCATCCTTCTTCTTTACAAATAAAATTGGCGCGCCCCATAGAGATACACTTGGTCTAATAAAACCACGTTCTAGAAGTTCTTGAAGTTGATCTTTTAGTTCTTTCAATTCTACTGGTGCCATTCTATACGGAGCTTTAGAAATAGGTTGAGCACCAGGAATCAACTCAATAGTGAATTCGACTTCACGCTCAGGTGGTAATCCCGATAAATTATCAGGAAATACATCGGGAAAATTTCGAGCTTACTGGATGACTCTCGAGGCGAGGTCCATCCAACGAAGTGTCTTTAATTGATGATAAGAAACCTTCACAACCATGGGAAATTAGTGTTCGTGCTTTGAGAGCAGAGATAATTTTAAAAGGCTTACCAGGTCGAGAACCATGGTAAATGAATTAAGGATTGTTCAAATCGCCAAAGATGACACGTTTTGAATGACAGTCGATGGTAGCTCGATGCTTAGACAACCAATCCATACCAAGAATAATATCAAAATCACTCATTTCTAAAGGAAGAAAATTAGCATAACGAATCTTATCATCAAAACGTAACGAACAATCTCTATACACGTGACCAATAACCACATTATTTTTCATAGGCGTAGAAATAGATAATGCATAATCTAATAATGTAGAGGGGACTTTAATATGTTTAGAAAACCCAAGAGAGACCACAGAATGCGTCGCACCAGTATCGAATAAAACAAACACATCACGATCATACATAAAAAGAGTTCCCAAAACAGTACTTGGGGCATTAGCTGCCTGATCAGTAGTCAATGCAAAGACTCTACCGCTCGTAGCATGTGGCTTGTTGTTCCTATTACCCCTCCTGCTTGCACTACCTTTCTTACAATCTTTAGCCAAATGTCCAACCTCTCTACATTCAAAGCAAGCACCATTAGCCCTGTGACACGCCTTTTTCGGATGAAGTTTCCTACAAATGTTACATGGGGAGATGAGGCATAATCCGGGTATCCACTCTGGCTTGATGACCCATAAGAACGACCATATTGTTGGCCCTGAACCTTTTGATCTTGGTCACGCCATGCCCTCTGAGTACCAGTACCCCGTCTGTCACTGCCATTACCCTATTTATCACTTCCCTGTCTATCACCACGCCCTCTGTTACTTCCATACATGTCTCTTTTGCCATATCTGCCACCGTTTCCATATCTGTCACTATTCATTTGATCATAAGCTCTCTGATTAGACCCCTGTGATGGTGTCTCTGATGGTCATATACGATGGCCGTCTCTGTCCCTCTTGTTGTTTCCTTCATTCTTCGACCTATCATGGAAGATTTCAATGTTTCTTGCAGCATTAGCAACCTATGCTACATCAGTAAACTCAATATTTAAGATCCTGTCAAGTACAAAGTCATTCAGCCCCCAATTAAAGTGTTTAGCCTGTTCTTCCTGGGGCCTTAACCCCCAAGAAACCTGCCAATCTAAGAAATCTCTTCATAAAATCAATACCAGTTTCCTCAGGTAGTTGACGAATTGATTTGTACTCTCATTCACACTTTTCCTTCTCAGAGTATGGAAAATACTGCAAAAAGAAGATTTTACGAAAATCATTCCATGACATCGTCGCTACATAAGCATCACCTCCTTTTGTTTGCTTATACGCCCTCCACCAACTGTGGGCATCACCCTCCAGCTTATATGTTGCCAACCTGGCCTTGAACTGATCACCACATCCTAAAATCTCAAAGATCTTCTCGATATGTACTATCCAGTTTTCTACTTCAACTGGCGTGGAAGTTGAGCTGAAAGTTTGGGGTTTCTGTTTCTGGAACCTCTCCAACCATACATGGATATCAATGGGTTGTCCATGCCCATCATTACCCGAACCCCTGGTGTTTACACGTCTAGCATTCCTTCGATTAATGTTATTCCCATTATTCTTATTTTGGCGAATCTCGTCGGTTATGCGAGCAGTAAGAGTCGGTAACAAGTCCGCAACTACCTGTGCTACCGCAGCAGTAAAAGCAAGATCTGCTTCATTGTTCACACGATTGCGACGAGGAGGCATCTAAACGATTAAGAACGAAAACAAAGAAAAATTAGAGGTTAAGATCGAAATTCGAAAGAGAGCGATTAAATCAAAAATGAAACCTAATGTCTACCTAATCCTCACAGGTCATAAAGTAAGTTCTACAGGACAAACCTGGCTCGGATACCATAATTGTAACACCCCACCCGTACGGGTCAAATGTCACACTTACGGCATCAAAACAAACGCAAGCGGGAGACTTTATTCAAAAAAATGGTTCAACAAAGTTTCTCAACAAAACAAAGGAATTAATAGGTCTAGAACATAATGACCTTCAAACAAAAATAAATCCAATACAGAGTTTAAGCGGAAGACAAAATCCAAAATCCAATGTTTAAGCAATTTAAATGAAATGGGGGAAACTATCATCCATTCAGTCCACTAAGAGTTCCTAAGCACTCTTCACTCATAACCCAGCTTCCCTCTTATTACGTGCCACAAATAAAAGAAATGCGACGGAGCTAAAAAAAACTCAGTGAACAGATATAAACGAAACGGATAGATTAAACATATAAAGTAAATGAAATGGAATCAGAGATTTCATATATCATCAGAACTGAACGAAATAGATAGTCAAACAAAACATATAGAAATGCCCACCGAGCTCGAAACAAATGTCTAAAGCATGCCACATGCTTAGACCCTACAATCAAATGCATATCATATCATATCAAATTGTACATGGGGGCTGCAGTTCCAGATGTACCCTACAAGGTGTGCAATGGGGTGTTGGCACCATACTAAGCCATGTACCAAAACGAAACAAAACAAAGTACCTAGAATGCATCCATACACTCCCTACAAATCAAATCATATATGACCAATTGCATAATAGAGCTCACAAAACAAAAGGGAACACCGTGGACTGATCACACCGCCACAGATAGTGTCACGCCATTGGTGCCTTAATGACGCGGCCATGGTACCTCCATTGCAAGTTAGCTCGAGCATCAGAACAAAACAAAGGGTTCATATAGCATATCGAAACGAAACATATAATGTCCAAAGAAGATCATGTCTAAATAAAACGGATAAGTTCATATCATGGCTATGTCAAATGAAGCATGTATCAAACGAATTCAAAGGCTCAACAAAGTTATCAAGTAAGGTTGCAACAAATAACGAATCATAGGATGGGAAACATAAATAAGGATTTCAGCGAGGCAAATAGATACGGAGCAAAAGTCATGAGAATCTTTAAAAGAAAGGATATAATATCTGTACCTTAGATAGTCACGATACTTAACAACGAAAACCCAAACTCAATTGTGTGGCACCCGATCTACAATAATTAACGAATTTCAGATTAATAACTATAATTGCTTAGTTATTCTTCTCTTTTAATAATAATATACATTTCGTGTCTATTAGGCCGGTACACTTGCACTTTCAATTTTTCATTGTTATTCAGTTTTATAACTTGCTTTTTGACTTTGCATACCATTATAATAGGATACTATTGTTTCATCTTTCATACAAAATGATTGGTATTGCACTTTAACTGGTTTACAAACTTGCCTAAAAACTAAGGCCTGATTTTATGATTATACCTATTACGAGAACTTTACATCTTATAAACAAGGAAAATTAATTAATGTGTTTATAATTTTCTTTTATTTAAAACCAAGACCTATCATCTACCATCTTTATATATACAAAACAGTATATAATTTTCGCAATAAATCTAGACAGTTTCCAAGGCCTTTTAAATAAAAGCATTCAGATTTGTTCAAGCTTTATATTTACGGACCAAATATGATAGCTAGTTCATGCAAAGGTTTCTTCTTTATCAATCGTAATATACTTAAAACCTTTGTTAAGACTCGATTTACCTCACTTATAATATAATAGCTACGTAAACTAGTACTTTAAACTTCATTGTACGAATTTATATGGATTTTAAGAATCTAGAAATCACTACATGAGTTATTTGTTGTGTTTCATTAACAAATATATATAACATGATACCTTGACGTGATAATTAATCTCAATTAGAATAAGTTATCATAATTGCTGTTGTTTTAAAAATGATAATCTCAATTACACATGGATTGATCAATAGACAAATACCACTTAGTAACCCACTTATTGAAAATTAGATTAGATAACTCTAGGTGTATATTTTCCTCAGTTAAAACCGATTAACTTGGTTAAAACTGAAGGTGAGACTTGACACTGAAATGGTGAGTTGTGAGTATGATCTCATTATATCCTATATCATGTGAATGACTTAACATAATACTAAGAATACTTTATATTTATGTATTGAAAAGATAGTTTAAGGTATATACTCTAGCTAACAGAACAGTACGAGAACACGGAAAACACGAACAATATACCACCCAGATTCAGCGAGGCACAATCAAATCCAAAACCAAAACGTACACGAACATAACCAAATCGTGAACTAAACCCTTAACCTACGTACGAACCGGAACTTAATCCCGTAACCCTTAATTTGAACTCGAACCAAAGCCCAACTAACACAACTCCTGACACGAAAACCAAGAAACCAAATACGAACTCGATACTATGAAACAAATGTAAACCGAACTCGTGGACCACAACTAACACCAACCTTAACGAAACTAAAATCGGGACGCTTACAAACACTCCCTGTTATTCATGCAACCGTATTTGAGATTTGGAGTTTTGGTGTGGTGTTTTTTTTGTGAGATTAATAAAGATGGTTAATTGTGGATGTGATATAAAAGGGTTTGAAAAAAAAACAAACTTGTCGATTAAAACGGGATTTGAAGTGGAATGGAGGAGTTACAAATTGACCGGGTATTATGGTGCAAGTGAAACGTACTTGGGTTTGTTTCCAGCCATTCAATATCCTGATTTTTTCTTTCAGTTTTTATATATTAAGCATGTCTTTAGGATATTTTTGTAAGTTATATAATTATAACATATAGTATCTTTTTATTTATTCTTATTTAGTATTGATATAATTACTGATACGACAACTTCAAATTTAAGGGTGTTATAATAATAATCATGACACATCATTTAGTGGATTTTGTTTTGTAAAAATTATATGATTCTATCATTTCTCGTACATGTATGTGTGCGTAATATGATTAAGGGCATGAACAGACATATATTACGTCATATATGTGTGCATGCATATTGAGCATATTATGTAGTCATGTAAATAAGGGGTGGGTTATTGATCCTCTCCTAAACACCAACGATACATCTCTTATTTTTTTATTTTTGGTTTTTTTTTTATTTTTATAATTTTATTTATATCAAAAGATTATAAAACTGAAAGTATGTTACAAAAATATAAAGTTTAATAAGTCAAAAATATTAATCTGACAAAAAATATGGAAAAAAATTTTATAAAGTAATATGTTATACTATAAATAAGAATGTTCGGGGTATTACTTGTAGATAGTGGGCCAGAGAGTATTGATAACACAACCTTGTAAATAAACAAAAAGAATAAACTTGTATGCACTCAAATCAAAGTTACAAAAACATTTACATAGTATAAACTCAAATCATGGTGAAAATTAATTAAAATACATTGTTTCAAGGGTATAAAAATAATTTTTTTAGCTTTCATTTCCTTTCACTTGTACTTATAAATAACAACTCTAGAACAAAAATTACAATATATTCACGAGTTGAGTTATTTTGAAGATTAGTTTTCTCTCACATACTGAGGGACTAATCTGGACCCTAGATTACCTAAGATTTTGTCGTTAGAAAAAAAACACGGAAGGGCTAATCTTGCCAATATGTTAAAAATGGCAGAGGGATTAAAACTAAAAATATGTATCAAAAAGCTAAACCACTCCAGTTATCCCAAATTCTCTCGTATCCCCCAAAAAAACACACATATCACACACATTTTCTCTCTCAACACATCAAACCCTAACCAAAAAATCCAAAAATATGCACAAATTAACCGTGCAAATCACGAAATAAACACAAAAATGGAACAAGTAACTAGTAAATCAATCGAGCCTAAAAAATGGTTCAAAACGAACAAATTCATAACGCCGATGATGGTACACTTATAGAGATCTATTAGTTTGTTGTTATTTAAGTATTTTTGTTGTGATATTCTTTTTATTTCTGATTTTTCTTTATGTTTTTATGATATTTGTGAATATTTTTTTGATTTTATTCATTCTAGTTGCTTATTGATAGATTCTGCGTGTTTAGATAGTTTTGATTGGCGATATATCTAGATGATATAGAATAGTTATTAAAAGACGGCATCGCCTCCTCTTGTTCTGATAGATTCGTGTGGTATTGAAATAAGTTATTTAGATGGTTTAAAATAAGTTATGAACAGATTATATGAATATTGAAATGAGAATGAAAATGACCATACTACCTTTGTTATGTGGTAGTCTTTTAAGTTTAGTGACCAAAATACCTTTAGTTTAATTGAGTAAGTAAAGTTTGAGCCGATTTTGCTTGTTGGAGATGAAGTTGAAGCCAGTAACCCTAGGGTAGCGTTTCTTTGTAAGTGATTCTGTTTGTTTTCGTTTTTGTTGTCTATGTTTATATTTAGTGAAGCTTGTTCCGATTGATATGTGAAGTTATGTTAAATCAAATCGAATTTATTGCTTACGTTATTGTATAGCGGTGGTTTTGTGCCTAATTATAGGACTTTTGCAGCAATGCGGGATTTGTAGTAGTGTGGATGAGTGCGAAACCTGTTACTTGTATCAAACGAAGCGTTTTATGTGAATTTATCAGTATTGTTATCGTTTCTGCAATCGATGGTCTTTCATCATGTCTGCTGGTTAGAGTGTAGATTGATATTTTAGGTTTCTACCAATTTTTTTATCGAGCAAAAATTTCGTTGTTTGTTCAATAGAAGTGTGTCGTGCATATTATGTACTGTTTGTGTCTGCTCCTCCCTTGGAAGGGGAGGTTCTTACAAAGTTGTTAATGCACGGTATTTTTTTACCGGGATTCATATAACTACAAAGTCAACAGGTGATGAATCATGCTGTTAGTTTGTATAATTATTAGCGCTTTATTATAATTATTAACAAGAGGAAATTAGCCAAGCTTACACCAGAAGGCCCTCACAAGTTCAAGGGTTCTAAGCGTCATGATTTCTGTCCGTTCAGGTAATTTTCTTTTTATGAAAGTTTAGGTGACCCATTGTTAGTCTGACCATAGGTCCCATTCATCTAATCTGAGGAGAATCAGCCAGACAAGATACATAGTCTAAACTTATAGTTCTCTGTATCGACTGTTTTCTGACCCTTTTCCCTTTTGTTTTATCTAGTGAAAAGTATAAGCATTTTTAGCAGTCTGCACCTTTAGGTGGGTAGTAGGCAGCAATAGACTTACCATGAAGATTGGGTTTCGGTGGGTCGTAGCATGCTCAGGTATTTTGTTTATGCAAGGTGATCAAGTTTCTTTTCCCTGAATTTATCTTAAGTTACTTTCTCCATTTTCTCTATGGGTCTGTTTTTCTTTAATCTGTATAAGATCCAAAATATGGAAATGAGCAAAAAATGAATTGTTCATGTTGGTTATGTCAATTCAGATTCTGTTTTGAAGCATCAAACTGAATTTGATTCATTTTCATAGTTTGACTTATATTATAAATTTGCCAAATTCAGCAAACAAGCGAGCTGGCGGACGAGAGTGTTAGTTGTATCCGATTAGACAAGAAGATTCATATTCGGTAGACTCGAGCCTAGTTTGAATTATCTAATCTTCAATTCGTTGGCTATGTTGGCTAGAGTTAAGTTGACATTAATTCGAAATGGAAGAGAAATGTCTTGGCAGATTATGGTGGTTAAAATATTGTTTTGTAGTAGTGTATTCGTGTTTCTGATGTAAATATTAGGATTCATTCCAAATACGATACACACCATGTATCGATTGGTAACGTTTATGGTTGCTTTTTCTTTTTTTGCAATGGTATATTTTGACCCATCTCATGAAATTGAGCTTTTAATTATAACAAGTTCATTTGTTTCTAGTTTTTCTGTTTACATTTTGGCATGTTTAAACAAAATAGAGAATTATGTCATAACTGTTCATAGTTAAGGAAAATCACTTCTCATTGATGTCCTTTTTTAAGATTTACATATAAAGCCTACGTTCGACAACTGAATTCACAGAGGCTGGCTTAAAATTTAATGAAACATGACATCTTTTATTTTGACAAGGATATGTATAGTTATCAAGTTAAATCACCAGCACCCTTAACAAGCTTGAAATGTTAAGGATTAAAACTTTCATATATGTTGTACCTTAATCAATAACAAAATGAAGTGTATAAACTAGGGGTGAGCAAAACGGATCGCGAACCAGATCGGACTGAGAAACCGGCCCGAACCGGACCGGACCGAACCTATTTCGGTCCGGTATTCGGTCCATCTTTTTCCTTAATTTCGGTCTTCAATCCGGTTGGTCCGGTTCGGTCTTAAGAAAAAAAACGACAATTATGACTAGTTGGACCGGACCGAAGACCAAACCGTAGCGGACCGGACTATTTCGGTCCAGTCTTCGGTCCGATATTTTGGCCAAAATCGGTTTCGGTCCGGTCCGATCTGATTTCCGGACCGTGAGCACCCCTAGTATAAACCATATATTAGAAAAAAGTTTGATTGCATAAATGTTGGTTGCTTTTGAGAATACGTTAGAGTTTTCATTTTCATTTGTTTATAAAAGATCACAATTGATATTAGGCACGTTAGATAAATTAATGCAACACTTGTTTGGTTTTGAAAATACGTCGATTTTCATAGTTGGCTGAAGTTTTCGAGGGAATCAAAGCGAGGCAATTAGTTGTTAAGGTCGTGCTTCCTTTTTATTCATTTTGGTATTTGTAAGTGACACTTGTTTATCACTTGTGATATAACATTGTATTAAATTAGAAAAGTATTTTTTGGTTTGTCTTAGTTACTTTAGAGTAATATCTCAGGTGATACAATAATACTTAAAAGTTTCTTTTTTGAGGATATTCTTTTAAGGCTATATCACATGAGATATTACTCTAAAGTGACTAATTTCATGTTATATTACTTTATCACCTGAGATATTCATTTTGGTATTTGTAAGTGACAATTATTTATCTATTGTGATATAATACTTTAAGGAAGATGAAGAGTATTTAAATTGTCGTTCTTAGTCACTTAAGAGTAATATCTCATACGATTAAGTAATATAATGTGACATTGAATCTGTTATTATACATATGAGTAATATCACATGTGATAAAGCAATAGAATGTAACATCAATTCTAGTATTTTACATATGAGTAATATCAGAGGTGATAAAGCAATAAAAATGAGCAAAAGTAGACATCTTTCATGTCTTGCTATATCACCTGAGATATTACTCTAAAGTGACTAATTTCACATTCTATTACTTTATCACATGAGATATTACTATAAAATGACTAAGAGTCTAAGACACACCATTTAAATATTTTTAAACTTTGATACAAAGTTATCTCACAAGTGATAAACAAGTTTCACCTACAAAAACCAAAATGAATAAAAAAGAAGCAAACTATGAAAATAAAAACTTGACGTATTCTTAAAATCAAACAAGTGTTGCTTTAATTTAGCATTGCTTTGAGCAAAATAAGAATTCACCTAAAGAAGTTTAACCTTTTTATTCCTACTAAGAGTATAATATCACAAGTGATAGATAAGAATGATTACATGTTTAAAAATCCAAAAAGAACACAACTTTTAAGCAAAGTTTAATTCTTAAGCAACCCTGAACTGACAGTAAAATATTTCTTGTTTTTGTCTATTGCAGTGAAAGACACAAAGCCTCCTAAAACTCAAAAATAAAAAGCTCAAGACGATATCTGCAAAGGCACATTAGAATGCCGAAATAAAGGTTAACGCCACATAAATATCTCACTGATAGTACATGAGTTGTTGGTCTGCAGCAACATTCTAGAATCCACCATCATATATAGCCTGGCTTGCTCCGGTACCACTAATTCCCATAGTTTGTTTAAGAGGAAGCTGTGCTTAAGGGTGCATGAGAGCAACATGGACTGCTGCCATCTTGCTCATTACTAACTGGCGTTCATACGCCAATAAATCAACAGCTGATACCATTGGTGTCGGTGCAGGTTCGGGTAAAGGATTTGAGCTTGTTCCTGGAGGAGTCAGTTTGCTACCCCGTGAGCACTAAAAGAAACAAAACAGAATCAGGTCTATGCACTTAAACATGGAACATTAATTACAAAAAAATTCATACAATTGTAAAAGCATTTACCATCACAAATTATCAACTTCGAGTAATAGAAGTTAATTTTACAACAACACATGTATCGTACTAAAAATGAATATAAAGATCATATATATATTCCATTAAAAAGAAATGATCTATGTCGACAACTAATTATTAACATGCAACCAAGTAATCATGTATACAAAAACCAGGTATTTATGTATACTTGTTATGGTCCTATATTTTACGACACTAGGTACACTAACGATGACCGTTATAGAACTTTTCCATATCTTTTCATTATTTTACGACACCACCAGGTACACTAATATGATTAACGTGACACACAAACGAATTGTAAACGTGGACCATTATAGAACTTTTCCATATCATTTCATCAACTCTAATCCAATAACGGCTAGGCGCGTAAATGAGATCACTGAATACACTTTCGATACATATTGAAAATTAATGCCTAATATCACTTGTGATATTTCATAAACATATTTAATGTCTAATATCACTTGTGATATTTCAGAAACAAACAAGTATACTTTTTAACCTTCTAATATCACATGTGATATTTCATTCTTAAACAGCCCTGAACCGCCAATAAAACATTTCTTGTGGTTGTCTATTGCAATGAAAGGCACAAAACCTAACTTGTAGCTGAAAAGTATAAAAATATTCGAAAACACATAGGTGATAATATATAAAAATACAATGTACAAAGCAATGAAATATCACATGTAATATCAAAGGTTAAAAACATACTTGTTTGGTTTTGAAATATCATAAGTGATATTAGACATTAACTATGTTTGTGAAATATCACAAGTGATATTAGACATGCCATATAATAAAGCTTAACTAATAAGCATCGCAAACTATTATCAACTTAATAACACAATGATTACAAGTTAAAATTTTCAAAAAGAACATAACTTTTAAGCAAAGTTTCATTCTTACGCAACTCTAAACCGACAATAAAAAAATTATGTTCTTGTCTATTGTGATGAAAGACACAAAAATCATCTTGTAGTTGAAAAATACAAAAATATTAAAAAATACATTATGATAATATATATAAAATATACAAAGTAATAAAATATCTCAGGTGGTATTAAAGATTAAAAAGCATACTTGTTTGTTTATAAAATATCACAAGTGATATTAGACATTAACTATGTTTATGAAATATCACATATTTATGAAATATTACAAGTGATATTAGACATTAACTATGTTTATGAAATATCACATGTTTATGAAATATCACAAGTGATATTAGACATGTCATATAATAAAGCTTAACTAATAAGCATTGTAAACTGTCATTAATTTAACGAAAAACAAGCATGATGTTACTTCTGATATCACTATTATACACAATTTTAATAACAAAATATCAATTTCAAACTATTCAGCTTTCAAAAGAACAATCAAAAACACAAAGTCTAGAGGGAAAACTTATGAGACAAAAAACGCAGGGAATCCACAATATTACATGAGCACAAACTCAAAGTAACTTCATAAATTCAAAGACCACAAAACTTTTGAGCAAAGTTTGATTTTTAAGCCCCTAACCACTAAACCCTATACCAAAACCCTAAACACCTAACCACTAAACCCTAAACCCCTAACCACTAAACCCGCAATGAAATATTACAGGTGATATTAAAGGTTAAAAAGCATACTTGTTTGTTTCTTAAATATCACAAGTGATATCACAGGTGATATAATGAAGTAATCACATCAACAAAACACATCAATTCAATTGCAGTTGAAGCAAAATTAAGCTAAATAGTGTAACTAATAAGTAAAATTACACTTACACCATTATGAACTTAAAATATCGAAGATGATACTACACCAAAAAGTCCATCAAAAAATTTATGAGTACATTGACGACAAACATCTAAGAGCGCATCTACTATACACATGAAACACAAAGCTAAAAAGCTAATTCATTGTTTGAAATTCCAAGCATCTTATTAGACATTGGATAAATCATTGATATATGTTGAAGAAGTAAATTGATTGTGAG
>BQNB010104337.1:0-17496 GCA_026074375.1 Tanacetum coccineum | reverse complement strand
CCGCTCCATGTGGTTATACAAACACAAATATAATGCTGACGGGTCCTTAAGTCGGTACAAAGCCCGACTAGTTGCAAATGGTCGTAGTCAACAACAAGGCATCGATTGCGATGAAACATTTAGCCTTGTTGTCAAACCTGCTACCATTCGGACTGTTCTTAGCCTTGCAGTTTCTCGACAATGGCCTATTCATCAGTTAGACGTGAAAAATGCATTTCTTTACGGCCATCTTACAGAGACAGTTTACATGCACCAGCCTCCAGGATTTACTGATTCAGCTCATTCTGATTATGTTTTCCTTCTGCAAAAGTCACTTTATGGCCTTAAGCAGGCCCCTCGAGCTTGGTTTCAGCGATTTTCCAGCTATGCTATTCGAGCCAGTTTCTATCATAGCAAAACTGACTCATCTCTTTTCATCTTTCACAAGGGGCCAGACACGGCTTACTTACTATTGTATGTGGATGATATCATTCTTACAGCTTCTTCTACTTCGCTCCTGCAACGTATCATCTCTTTGCTACATGCAGAATTTGCTATGACAGACCTTGGCCCACTCAACTATTTTTTCGGTATATCTGCCACGCGTACTACCTCTGGCATATTCTTGTCTCAGACGAAATATGCTACCGAGATTCTTGAGCGGGCACAGATGCTTAATTGTAACCCTTGCAGGACTCCAGTTGACACTGAGAAGAAGCTTGGACCTGAAGGATCACCGGTCACTGATCCTACTTTATATCGCAGCCTTGCCGGAGCACTTCAGTACCTCACTTTTACCCGACCCGATTTGTCATATGCAGTTCAACAGTTATGTCTTTACATGCATGATCCTCGAGAGCCACACCTTAATGCTATGAAACGTGTTCTTCGTTATCTTCGAGGAACCACTGATCTTGGATTACAGCTATTTCGGTCTACCACATCACAGCTTATTGCCTACTCTGATACTGCCTGGGCAGGTTGTCCGGCTACACGTCGGTCTACTTCTGGATACTGTGTTTTTCTTGGTGACAACCTCCTGACGTGGTCCTCCAAACGCCAGGACACGTTGTCTCGTTCTAGTGCTGAGGCTGAATACCGCGGGGTTGCGAATGTTGTAGCTGAGACATCTTGGATTCGCAACCTCCTTCGTGAGCTTCATACCCCACTTTTCACAGCGACCTTGGTCTACTGTGATAATGTCAGTGTCGTATACATGTCTGCAAACCCGGTGCAACATCAGCGCACCAAACATATAGAGATTGACATTCATTTTGTTCGTGACAAAGTAGCAGCAGGTCATGTTCGAGTTCTTCATGTCCCTTCTCGATTTCAGTACGCAGATATCTTCATAAAAAGACTCCCATACCCGTTGTTTTGGAGGCTAAGGTATGCTTTGTGACCAGGAGAGGACATGTAGGAGGTCTATAGCATGATGAGGAGAGGCTACATGATGAGTTTCATGAGCTAGAAAGTAGCTATGGTGTGTTGTTTACCCCTTGTGATGCTGCGGCTAAAAGAAGAAGAAAAAGGAGACCATGTGCTAATTTTTATACTAAAAATGAAGTAGATATTTAGGAGAGGTGCTTGTAAGCAGCTTAGGAGAGTGTGGTGCTTATCATGGAGGTGCTTGTTTGTAAAAAGATTAGTTAAAATGGGTCAAAATGAAAGAAACTAGGTCGCGGGTACATTAAGGCTTATTTAGGGTTTTCAAGCTTGAATTTCGTATGTACTTGATTAAGAATGATAGATTACTGATCCTAGAACTTATATTAAGGATTATAATCAAGATTTGATAGGTGGTTTGGGTTAAAATGGGTAGAAAATAAGTAAACGGGTTAAAAGTTTCAATTAGGGCACAATTAGGGTTTTTTGGATTTGATTTGCATATAGTTGAAGTAAAATGATGAAATGATGATGGAATATGATTGATAATGTTGTAAATTAAGTTATTACAACTTATTTGAGGTTTGGTTTAGGTTTATGATGGATATAAATCAAGAAACGAGTCATAGTTTAGAAACTAGCTTGGTTTTAGGGTTTAGGGTTTTGAAATTAGATTTGAGTGCAAAAACATTTATGAAAGCTTTAGGAATAGAATAATTAGGGTTTACACAATTTATTTTGAGTGTAGTAGCTTGTACATAAGTGGTGGTGAAGAAATTAGAATGAAACAGAGGTTAAACGGCTATTTTAGAGATCATGCTTAATGACTTGTATATTGAGCTTTTAAAGACTTGTACTTTGACTTGGAGGGAGTTTATATTTCAAATGAGATATTATATTACTTAGACATATGCTTTAGTAGTATGTACATTCACTTTAGATATTAATCTTTCATGAAATTAGGGTTTGGAGGCATACGATAATGGTTTAAAGCCCGTTTTGATACAATGTTGCAAATGATACATTATATGAGTAATGTACTTTGTAAAAATGATATTATGATATTGACTTATTATTTTAAATGATAGGATTGCTATAGGTAGGTTGTGTGAGCTCGTTAACTTTAGTTATGCAAGTTACATTACACAATAAGATATTGGCAAAGCAAGTAATGTAATAAAGCGAAAAATTTTCCCTGAAAAAGTTGAGTTCATATATAATAGATAGATTGTACATCATCTAACTTAATAGATGGATATTTACATTGATGAAAATTTTGTTGGTTGTTATAGTCCCCCATCTTTACAGAAATCTCGTCCCGAGATTTAATTGGATTTTGATTTGATGATTGAAAACAAATGAGGATATTTGGCACGAATTTCGTCTTCGCGTTCCCATGTAAATTTCGGTCCTCTTTTAGAGTTTCATCGCACTTTGACTATAGGAATACGACTTCGCTTAAGTTGCTTGATTTCACGATTTATAATTTCCACTGGTTCTTCTACAAAGCTGAGTTTGTCGTCGAGTTGAAGTTCTTTTATTGGAATGATGAGAGATTCATCGGATAAATATTTGTTGCGATTAGAAACGTGGAAAGTATTGTGGACATTACTAAGCTTTTCAGGAAGCTCTAGCTTGTATGCCACCGGACCAATTCGTTTAAGGATTTTGAATGGCCCAATGTATCGAGGATTAAGCTTTCATCGTTTTTCGAATCGAAAGATACCTTTACGAGGTGATACTTTTAACATAACGCGATCGCCCACTTGAAATTCCAAAGGTTTTCACCTTACATTGGCGTAACTTCTTTGTCGATCTCTTGCTGCTTGCAAGCGTTGACGAATTTGCACGATCTTCTTAGTGGTTTCATAAATTATTTCTGGTCCCGTGAGTTAAGTATCTCCAACTTCGGCCCAGCAAACAGGTGATCTACACTTTCGTTCATAAAGTGCTTCGAACGGGGTTGTTTTGATACTGGCATGATAACTGTTATTGTAGAAAAATTCTATCAATGGTAAATGTTTATCCCATCCTTTCCTGAAATCTATAACACAAGCTCGTAGCATATCTTCGAGTGTTTGGATGGTTCTTTCACTTTGTCCATTGGTTTCAGGATGATATGTTGTACTCATGTCTAATTGAGTACCCAAAGCATTTTGCAATGACTGCCAGAATCTGGATGTGAAATGACTGTCATGATCCGAGATGATGGAAATTGGCACGCCATGTCGAGAGACTATTTCTTTGATGTATAATCTTGTAAGAGTTTCCATACTATCAATCGCTTGAATGGGTATGCAATGTGCGAATTTGGTAAGGCGATCGACAATGACCCAGATGGTGTCATGTTCGTTTGTGGTTTTGGGTAGCTTGGTGACGAAATCCATTGTTATTCTTTCCCATTTCCACATAGGAATTTCTGGTTGTACTAATACCAGAAACGTATGGCTTTTTACATTCCTATTCCTGCTTTACTTTAGAACTTGTCAAGCATTTGCCAACATATTTTGCAATGATTGCCTTCATGTTAGGCCACCAATAGAGTTTCTTGATATCTTGGTACATTTTATCTGAACCCGGGTGAATAGAATATTTTGATTTATGAGACTCATGCATGATCAAGTCTCTCAAACTGACAAAAAGTGGTAACCAACTTAAATTCTTGATACAACGAGTTCCGTCAGGACGAATTTTAAATGATTTGTCCATTCCTCGTAGGTTCTCGTTTTTGACATTTTCTTCTTTGAGAGCTTCATTTTGAGCTTCGAGAATTTGGGAGGGTAATTTTGGATGAACGGTTATGATCAATGCTCGAACTCTAAGTGGTTTGATTTGTTTCTTCCTACTTAAGGCATCTTTCACAACATCTGCCTTTCCAGGATGATAGCAAATCTCACAATCATAATTTGCGAGTAATTCTAACCATCGGTGTTGCCTCATATTCAATTTTTTTGACGAAGAATATGTTGGAGGCTTTTGTGATTAGTGAAAACTGTACACTTTGTATCGTATAGATAGTGTCTTCAGATTTTAAGAGCGAATACTACTGCTCCTAATTCAAGATCATGATACAGTTTTCTTCATGAGGTTTAAGTTGTCGAGATGCATATGCAATGACTTTCTCTCTTTGCATTAATACAACTCCTAAACCTTGAAGAGATGCATCACAGTAAATGACAAAATCATCGTTTCCTTTTAGTAATGCAAGGATTGGTGCTTCATAGAGTTTTTGTTTAAGGAGTTGGAAAGTTGATTCTTGTTCCTCGCCCCAGATATAATTCTTGTTTTTCTGGGTTAACTTAGTCAAAGACTTTGCAATCTTAGAAAAACCTTCGATAAATCTTCGGTAATAGCCGGCGAGTCTAAAAATTGACGCACTTCTGTGGGTGTAGTGGGAGATTTCCAGTTCTTAACAGCTTCAATCTTGGTTGGGTCAACATGAAGTCCTAAACTATCAATGAGATGTCCAAGAAATTTCACGATATGAATCCAGAAATCACATTTAGAGAACTTGGCATACAATTTCTCTTCTCAGAGTAATTCCAATATTATTCTCAAATGATTTGCGTGCTCTTTTTTGTCACGAGAGTAGATAAGAATATCATCGATAAATACTATTACGAATTTATCCAAATATGGTTACACACGCGATTCATGAGATCTATGAATACAGCACTGCGTTTGTTAAACCAAATGGCATGACTTGAAATTCATAATGTCTGTATCTCGTTCTGAAAGCAGTCTTAAGAATATCTTCTTCCTTTACTCTCAGTTGATGATAGCCTGATCTTAAGTTGATTTTCGAGTAGACGCTTGAACCTTGAAGTTGATCGAATAAGTCATCAATCCTAGGTAATGGGTAACGATTCTTTATGGTAACTTTTTTCAACTCTTGGTAATCGATACATATTCTAAAAGATCCGTCTTTCTTTTTGACAAATAAGACAGGAGCTCCCCAAGGCGATTTACTTAGTCGAATGAAACCTCGATCTGTTAGCTCTTGAAGTTGGTTAGATAACTCCTGCATTTCTGAAGGAGCCAATCTATAAGGTGTTCGAGCTACAAGTGCTGCTCCGGGAATTAAGTGGATTTGGAATTCTACTTGGCGAACGGGAGGAAGTCCAGGTAGATCTTCGGGAAAAACATCTGAAAATTCTTTGACTACGGGATATCTTCTAATCTCTTCTCGTATGATTTCTTTTCCATTACTTGGATCATAAAAACTTGACAACCTCGAGATAATAACCAATTTGGTTTGTAATACAGATATGAGATTTAGTCGAGTTTTACTTCGATCACCTCGAATGATTAGAGTTTCATTATTGATAGGAATGTGAATGAATTTCTCGTCACAGAGAATTTTGGCATGATATTTAGATAACCAATCCATACCCATGACAACGTCAAAACTATCGAGTTTAATCGGCATGAGATCAATTTCGAAAGGTTGATTTAACAAAGTTAGAGTGCAGCCTTTGATAACAGTGTTTGTTCTTACTAAGTTTTCGTCAGCCATTTCGATATCATAAATGGTATCTATTGTGATAGACGGAATATTTAGCATAGAGGTAAGAGATATGGATATAAAGCTTCTATCAGCTCCAGAATCAAATAATACTTTGACTAAATGCTGATTTAGCATAAACATACCCGTAACCACGTTCGGGTCTTGATGAGCATTCCTATCTCTCAGTATGTAGGCTCTTCCTTGGGCATTAATGTTGGTCTTTCGACACTGATTTGTATAATGCCTTTTCTCCCCACATGCATGACAAACAACTGTTACTGGTAGTTGATTACTTCCAGTGGCTGGCTTCTTGCTTCGACGGTTCTTGCTCAGATAGCCCACCTTGTTGCAAGTATTACACTTACCAGTACAAGGTCCGATATGATGGAAATTGCATCTCTTACACAGAGGGAGGTCTCCATCATACCTACTGTTTTCTGATGAAGTAACAGCATAGGCTCTAGCAACTTCTTACCTTCGGTTTTGTTGTGATTGACGATTATTGTAGCGATTGTTAGTGTTGCGGTAGTTGCGGGAGTTGTTGTTGAAAGTTTTCTTGTCGTCAAAATTTCTTTTATTGTCACTCGATACTTGCATTGGAATAGGTTTAGTTACTTGATCCATTAGCCTTTGGGCTATGTTAATGGCTTCCTCTAAAGTTTGAGGTTTATAGGCAGTAACATTTCCTTCAATGCTTCGAGGTAGTCCCCCGATGAAAGCTTTCAAGAGTTTCTCAGTGTTTGTCACCATGTTTGGACATAGGATTGTTAATTCTTGGAATCTTCTAACATAAGGTTTAAGATCATTTCCCTTTACACTCAGATTGTAAAGTTTTTTTTTTCATTTTTCTGATCTCAGTTCGAGGAAAATACTTGTTTGTCAGAAGCCTTTTTAACTCAGTCCAGGTGGTTTGATTAGCTTGCTCTATTCCCATAGGTTGGGCATATGCATTCCACTAGGACAAGGCATCGTCAGTTAAAGTACCAGTAGCAAATGTTACTTTGTTTTCTTCAGCATATCTGCTACGAGAGAATACTGATTCGGTTCATTCAAACTAGTGGATAAGGCCAACTGCTCCTTCTGCACCATTTAAGTAGAAGGGTTGACAGCTGATAAACTCTTTATAGTTTCCCGTTTCTACTATGGGAGTTCCAGTAGGATCGATGTTCCTGTTGGGATTACTAGCACTTGCCATTGTTGCAGCTTGAGCTTCTAGAGCCGCAGTGACACTATCAGCAACTAGTTTTCTAATGGCAGCTTGGAGACCTGGGCCGAGAGCTTACGCTGTTTGATGTTTTTTTGGAGGCATTCTACCAACAAAAGATAACACGTAATAAGAATGATATCACAGCAGTAATGCTCAAAAATGCTTAAAGTTCAAGAATAAGCATTGCTATGGGGGTGATGAAGATAAAAAGGATGCATATGACGATTGAATGATGAATGATGAATGAATGATGAGATGAATAAAGCGGTATTAAGAAACAAGAAGGTAGATAACGGTATTGCCTTTGTATTAAGAACAACTTGCCTTAGTACTATACATAGTCAAGATTTGACAAGTGTTTTTATCTATACCACACATTCTTATGGGCTAGGATTAACAGCTAAAAACTGGAATTTTACACTAAAGTTAGATGATAATAACCATGCGATTAATCAAGAGTTTCCGATGATGGAGTATAGGATAGTTTCTATATCCACTTGATGACGAATCTGCATGTCGTTGATAATGTCTCCAAGTTCAGTAATCCTGAAGTGGGCTAGGGAAATCTTATGGTTACTACACATTTGTTTCCTCTGAAGTTTGGTAATTTGGGCACGAGCTTGTTGAAGTTCAACTTTCATAGCATCAAAATTTTGGTGAATGATTACTCGTCCTTTTCCGAGACCTTTGATGCCATTTTCAATGTATTCGATGCGTTCGATAAGGAGTGCATCTAAACTATTTAAGATATCCTGAATTTGCTCCTCATGTCGTTCTATAGTTAACTTTCGAGAGTTTTTACCTATCTCAAAGACTCGAAGTAGGGAAGATGATTGGCCTTGTTTCTTTGGGGACAAAAATTCTTCCAGAAGAAATAATTCTTGAGGTTTAGGTATTGAAGATGGAGGTATGCTAGTTGAAGGTGGGATAGGTGATTTTTTTATTATAATAGGCTTGGAAAACTTTCTTGTAGGGATCATCATGAAATAACGAAAGAGTTGGTGAAGTTTGAGGAACAATTCCAAGTGTGTTGGAAGAACTAGAGTAAGTTTTTCCTGGTGAAGTCGGGACATAATCCTGAGAAGCCGGAGGAAGATAGTTTCAGAAGTTGGAAGAAAAGACATCCTCCAAATTGGAAATAGGATGGTTGGGAGAAGACATTGTTCTGAATAACAACCCAGCGGTAAATAACATAAGTTATTTATTTAGTAATATAATAGTTATGTAACTTTACATGTCATTTCAGGAGATATAGCGGTACGGAGAACTTTCTTGGATGAAAAAAGAAAAGTAGTTATAGTTAAGGTTTCAATCTTGTTCTTTATAACGTGGCTCTTAATACCAAATCTGTAACACCCCTATTTTTACATATAGCAGCGGAAGCTAATCTGGGGTATTACTTCAAGGTACAACAGTCATAATCATAGAAAACGAATCAAAAAGAGTCGTTTTTGAAAATAAGTTATCATTCATTATTTCTTCAGAGTTTTTACAAACGAGAGGTTCCCAAAATCTATACAATAAAGTTTGAATGATAACGGTTTTTCCATCTTCATGTCCTCGCCACTCCGTGCCATTAGTTACCTGAGATAAAACATGCTAAAAAGTCAACACAAAGGTTGAGTGAAATCCATAGGTTTAAGTAATATAATTTGAATGCAAATGCGATATTTGGGTTACGTTGATATACACCCATTATTGAAAACATATTTATTATTGCCATTAGCTCATGAATCCGAAGCCTTAGGGTATGGTGATACGTTATAGCCCCTGCGGGTACCTTTGCCAAAATACCCACGTGATTTCTAATGATGTGCGATTGGTTACACGTAACTGGGTACACCAACAGGGAGTCCAGCCCAAATAGATCTATTCACATCATTCGCGCTTACTACGGAGAGTAATTAACGGTTCATGATTATGGGGACTTAAAGGCAAAGCAGTTACTTAGGCAATAGTAAATTGAAATAGCATACAGAAATAATTGCATTCATGTTTATAGCATGTATCCCCCTCGCGGGTTTATAAAAAGATTGAAATGCGAGGCTATGAACTCACCTGAACAGTTATAGGGAAATTGATAGCAAATGTATATGAAATGAAAGTAACGGCTTCGTCACGGGCAACCTAGGGTAATATATGTCAAGTCTTAGTTTGATTGAATATGTAAGATTTTACATCGATGTCGGTTTTGATATTAAAATTATCATAACACCGTTCAGGCCATCATAATTCAGAAGTCATTCAGTAAACGTTTGAGGAGCTAGGGCACTTTAAATCGTAAACCCAACAACTCAGTCAGAACGTAATACCAAGATGAAACTCCTTAATATGAAGCTCCCTAGTATAACATAAGCAGTTTTAAGCATCTTATTCAATATCTAGAAATGTTAAGCACGTCAAGCGTTAATTAAAGTTATGTCTTGTAATGTTTTGAATGTGTTTTTATACATTTTCAAAATGTTACATTTTAGACCCTTGAGTTTGAAAAGTGGCAGAATATACCCTTGCAGTTTGCACTTTTATGACTTTGGTCCCTCAGGTTTAAAAGTTATACCAAGTAAACATTGCACTTTGAAAAGTGACATAACGGACCCTTGTAGTTATAATTTTGATAAAATGACACTTTTAATCCTTTTAGTTATAAGTTTCTGAAAGTTACGATATATACCCCTTGCATGGATAATTTTTACAAAACATGTCCAAATTGCCATGCAAGCTTATTTTAACATTTCAATAGACATTTATAAGTTATAATAAACTAAAATATGAAGATTTAACACAACGCAAGTTTAAATTAACGATTCGTTAAGCTAGGAAGCAAAACGGGTCATATTAGGGTTTTAAAATGAAAACGCGCGGGTTTTAAGCTCAAATTCTTTCATGACTTATCAAAGCACTTATTTTAATGTTAGTTAAGCTTATTGGGATAGATTATAACAATAGTTTACAAGCTTAGCTTATAGATTAAGCAAAAACATGAAATTAGGGTTTCGGGTGTACGGTTTTGGATCAAAAAGGTATAACACATAGGTTTTTGAGTTCAAAGCTTTATATTATGATTTTAGCATGATCATATGAACATTATAAAGTATGAATATTGAATATAATCTTAGAGAACCTGGTCTTGAGCTTATAGCTTAGAAATGGGTCAGAATCAGGACTTTTAGCTTTGTACGCCTAGAATAACGACTCCGAGGCTTTGTTTCTTGGTTTCTTTTGCTTCCTTTCTGAACTTGAGCCTTCTTAAGACCTCTTAGGATCTATTAGATCAAATTATTTCTTCTATGTAAGGGTTATAGAGGATGAAGTGGGGGATGAAGAAAAATGAAGTGTTATGGTTTCTATTTGTAGGCGAATTGAACTTGGAGGCCAAGGGAGGTTATGTGATCTAGTTAGGACATATAGGAGGTCTATAGTATGATGAGGAGGGTCTAGTAGATGTGTTGGTTAAGCTAAAAACTAGCTATGGTGAGTTGGATGGTCCTTGTGATGCCGCGGCTATGAAAGGAAGAAAAAGGAAACCATGTGCCAATTTTTATATCAAAGATGAAGAAGATATTTAGGAGAGATGATTTTAAGCAGCTAGGTAGGTAAGGTGCTTAGTTTCAAGAAAAACTTTCAAAATGGGTCACTTTGCAAAGGTTTTTGATTTCGGATACATAAGGGCTCAATTAGGGTTTTCAAGCTTGAATTTCGTATATATTTAATTAAGAATGATAGGTTACTGATCCTAAGACTTATATTAAGGATTATAATCAAAATTTGATAGGTGGTTTGGGTTAAAATGGGTAGAAAATAAGTAAACGGGTCAAAGTTCAAATTAGGGCACAATTAGGGTTTCTTGGATTTGTTTTGCTTATAGTTGGAGTGAATTAATGTAATGATGGTGGAATATGATTGAGAATGTTGTAAATTAAGTTATTACAACTTAATTGAGTGTTGGTTTGGGTTTACAATGGATAAAAATGAAGAAACGGGTCATAGTTTAGAAACTAGCTCGGTTTTAGGGTTTAGGGTTTTGAATTAGGGTTTTGAGTGCAATAAGATGTATGAAAGCTTATGAATAGAATAATTAGGGTTTATATATTGTATATTGAGTGTAGTAGCTTGTACACAAGTGATGGTGAAGAAATTAGAATGAAAACGGAGGTAAAACGGCTATTTTAGAGATCATGCTTAATGACTTGTACATTGAGCTTTTAGAGACTTGTACTTTGACTTGAAGAGATTTTATATTTCAAATGAGATGTTATATTACTTGTACATATGATTTAGTAGCTTGTGCATTCACTTTAGATGTTAATCTTTCATGAATTTAGGGTTTAGAGGCATACGGTAACGGTTTAAAGCCCGTTTTGATATAATGTTGCAAATGGTACCTTATATGAGTAATGTACTTTGTAAAAATGATATTATAATATTAACTTGACATATTATGATGTTTTCTTGACATATATGAAGATAGGATTTCCATAGATAGGTTGCCTGAGCCCGTTAACTTTAGTTATGCAAGAAATGTTGCACATTGAGATATTGGCAAAGTAAGTAATGTAATAAAGCAAAAAATTTCCCTGAAAAAGGTGAGTTCATATATAATTGATAGATTGTACATCATCTAACTTAATAGATGGATATTTACATTTATGAAAATTGCGGGTTGTTATAGTCCCCCATCCTTACAGAAATCTCGTCCCGAGATTTAATTGGATTTTGAAGTGATGATTGAAAACAGATGAGGATATTTGGCATGAATTTCGTCTTCACGTTCCCATGTAAACTCTGGTCCTCTTTTAGAGTTCCATCGCACTTTAACTATAGGAATACGACTTCGCTTTAATTGCTTGATTTCACGATCCATAATCTCCACTGGTTCTTCTACAAAGTTGAGTTTGTCGTCGAGTTGAAGTTCTTTCATTGGAATAATAAGAGATTCATCAGATAAGCACTTCTTGAGATTAGAAACGTGGAAAGTATTATGGATACTATAAAGCTCTTCAGGAAGCTCTAGTTTCTGTGTCACTGGGCCAATTCTTTCAAGGATTTTAAATGGTCTAATGTATCGGGGATTAAGCTTTCCTCGTTTTCCGAATCGAAAGATACCTTTGTGAGGTGATACTTTCAACATAACATGATCGCCAATTTGAAATTCTAAAGGCTTTTGCCTTACATTGGCGTAACTTCTTTGTCGATCTCTTACAGCTTGCAAGTGTTGACGAATTTGTACGATCTTTTCAGTGGTTTCTTGAATTATTTCTGGTCCCGTAAGTTGGGAATCTCCAACTTTGGCCCAGCAAACATGTGATCTACACTTTCGTCCATAAAGTGCTTCGAACGGTGCTGCCTTGATACTGGCATGATAACTGTTATTGTAGGAAATTTCTACCAATAGTAAATGTTTATCCCATCCTTTTCCGAAATCTATAGCACAAGCTCGTAGCATGTCTTCGAGTGTTTGGATGGTACTTTCACTTTGTCCATCGGTTTCAGGATGATATGTTGTACTCATGTCTAATTGAGTACCTAAAGCATTATGTAAGAGTTTCCATACTATCAGTCGCTCGAGTGGGTATGAAATGTGCTGATTTAGTAAGGTGATCGACAATGACCTAGATGGTGTCATGTTCGATTGAGGTTTTAGGTAGTTTTGAAACAAAATCCATTGTTATTCTTTCCCATTTCCACATAGGAATTTCCAGTTGTACCAATAAGCCAGATGGCTTTTGACATTCTGCTTTAACTCTAGAACATGTCAAACACTTGCTAACATATTCTGCGATGATTGCCTTCATGTTAGGCCACCAATAGAGTTTCTTTAAATCATGGTACATCTTATCAGAACCCGGGTGAATAGAATATTTTGATTTATGAGACTCATGCATGATTAAGTCTCTCAAACCGCCAAAAAGTGGTAACCAGCTTCGGTTTTTGATACAACGAGTTCCATCAGGACGAATTTCAAATGATTTTTCCGTTCCTCGTAGGTTCTCGTTTTTGACATTTTCTTCTTTGAGGGCTTCATTTTGGGCTTCGAGAATTTGAGAATGTAATTTTGGATGAACGGTTAAGATTAATGCTCGAACTCGGAGAGGTTTGATTTGTTTCTTTCGGCTTAAGGCATCTGCTACAACATTTGCCTTTCCGGGATGATAGCAAATCTCACAATCATAATCTGCGAGTAATTCTAACCATCGGCGTTGCCTCATATTCAATTCTTTTTGACGAAGAATATGTTGAAGGCTCTTGTGATCAGTGAAAACTGTACACTTTGTACTGTATAGATAGTGTCTCCAGATTTTAAGAGCGAATATTACTGCTCCTAATTCAAGATCATGAGTGGTATAGTTTTCTTCATGAGGTTTGAGTTGTCGAGATGCATAAGCAATAACTTTTTCTCTTTGCATTAATACAGCTCCTAACCCTTGAAGAGATGCATCACAATAAACGATAAAATCATCGTTTCCTTCTGGTAATGCTAAGATTGGTGCTTCACAGAGTTTTTGTTTAAGGAGTTGAAAAGCTGATTCTTGTTCTTCGCCCCAGATATAATTCTTGTTTTTCTGGGTTAATTTAGTCAAAGGCTTTGCAATTTTTGAAAAACCTTCGATAAATCTTCGGTAATAGCCGGCGAGTCCTAAGAATTGACGCACTTCTGTGGGTGTAGTGGGAGATGTCCAATTCTTAACAGCTTCAATCTTGGCAGGGTCAACATGAAGTCCTTGACTATCGATGAGATGACCAAGAAATTGCACGATATGAATCCAGAAATCACATTTAGAGAACTTGGCATACAATTTCTCTTTTCGGAGTAATTCCAAGATAATTCTGAGATGATTTGCATGTTCTTCTTCGTTGCGAGAATAGATAAGAATATCATCGATGAACACAATTACAAACTTATCCAGATAAGGTTTACAAACACGATTCATGAGATCCATGAATACAGCAGGTGCATTTGTTAAACCAAATGGCATGACTTGAAATTCATAGTGTCCGTATCTTGTTCTGAAAGCAGTCTTAGGAATATCTTCATCCTTTACTCTCAGTTGATGATAACCTGATCTTAAGTCGATCTTCGAATAAACGCTTGAACCTTGAAGTTGATCGAATAAGTCATCGATTCTGGGTAATGGGTAACGATTCTTTATGGTAAGTTTATTCAACTCTCGGTAATCGATACACATTCTGAAAGATCCGTCCTTCTTTTTAACAAATAAGACAGGAGCTCCCCAAGGCGATGTACTTGGTCGAATGAAACCTCGGTTGGTTAGTTCTTGAAGTTGGTTAGATAACTCCTGCATTTCTAAAGGAGCCAATCTATAAGGTGTTTGAGCTACAGGTACTGCTCTGGGGATTAAGTTGATTTGGAATTCTACTTGACAAACGGGAGGAAGACCAGGTAGATCTTCAGGAAAAACATCTAGAAATTCTTTGACTACGGGAATATCTTCTAGTCTTTTCTCGTCTGATTTCTTCTCCATTACTTGGATCATAAAAACTTGACAACATCGGGATATATACCTTTCGGTTTTTATACAGGATATGAGATTTAGTCTAGTTTTACTTTGATCACCTCAAATGATTAGAGTTTCACCGTTGATAGGAATGTGAACGACTTTTTCGTCACAGAGAATTTTGGCATGATACTTGGATAACCAGTCCATACCGATGACAACATCGAAACTACCAAGCTTAATTGGCATGAGACCGATTTTGAAAGGCTTATTTAGCAGAGTTAAAGTGCATCCTTTCATAACAGTGTTTGTGCTTACTAAGTTTCTGTCAGCCATTTCGATATCATAAAAGGTATCTATCGTAATAGACGGAAGATTTAGCTTAGAGGCAAGAGATATAGATATAAAGCTTCTATCAGCTCTAAAATCAAACAATACTTTGACTAAATGCTGATTTAATAGAAACATACTCGTAACTACGTTTGGGTCTTGATGCGAATTCTTATCTCTCAGCATATAGGCTTTTCCTTGGGCATTAATGTTGGTTTTTCGGCACTGATTTGTATAATGCCCTTTTTCTCCACAAGCATGACATACAACTATCACTGGTACTTGATTACTTCCTGTGGCTGGCCTTTTGCTTTGACAGTTCTTGCTTAAATGACCCACCTTGTTGCAAATATTACATTTGCCAGTACAAGGTCCAGTGTGATGGAAATTGCATCTTTTGCACAAAGGGAGATCTTCGACATACCTACTGTTTTCTGATGGAGTAACAGCATAGGCTCTACCAGCTTCTTGCCTTCGGTTTTGGCGATTATTGTAGCGATTGTTGGTGTTGCGATAGTTGTTGTTGCTACGGGAGCTGTTGTTGAAAGTTCTTCTGTCGTCAAACTTTCTTTTGTTGTCACTCGATACTTGCATTGGAGTATGCTTAGTTACTTGATCCATTAGCCTTTGGGCTATGTTGATGGCTTCCTATAAAGTTTGAGGTTTAGAGGTAGTAACATTTCCTTCAATGCTTCGAGGTAGTCCCCCAATGAAAGCTTCTAAGAGTTTATTGTTGTTTGGCACCATGTTTGGACATAGAATCGTTAATTCTTGAAATCTTCTAACATAAGGTTTAAGATCATTTCCCTTTACAATCAGATTGTAAAGTTCTTCTTCCATCTTCCTGATATCAGTCCGGGGACAATATTTGTTTGTCATAAGCCTTTTTAACTCAGTCCAGGTGATTTGATTGGCTTGCTCTATTCCCATAGTCTGGGTATATGCATTCCACCAAGACAAGGCATCGTCAGTTAAAGTACTAGTAGCAAATGTTACTTTATTTTCTTCAGCACATCTGCTACGAGAGAATATTGATTCGGTTCTTTCAAACCAGCGAATAAGGCCTACTGCTCCTTCCGTACCATTAAAGTAGAAAGGTTGACAGCTAATAAACTCTTTTTAGTTTCCCATTTTCACTACAAGAGTTCCAGTAAGATTGGTGTTCCTGTTGGGATTACTATCACTTGCCATTATTGCAGCTTGAGCTTCTAGAGCCTAGGTGACACTATTAGCAACTAACTTTCTAATGGCATCTTGAGTCATAACTGGTGCTTCCGTTGTTGATGCTCTTTTTGGAGGTATTCTACTAACAAAAGATAACATGTAATAAGAATGATATCACAAGTATAATGTTTGTTTTTCTTTAAAATGATTAAAGAGAAATGCTTAAAGAATAATGCTTCATTTAAGCATTTTTAAAAATGGTAATATCTAAAGGTTATGGTATGATGATGAATGTACGATGGATGAATGACGAATAATGATGAGATGAATAAAGTGGTAAAAACAACAAGGTAGATGGTATGTGCTTAATTACACATACCATTCTCCATTAATAACGGACTTAAATGACTAAAAACGTACCAAAAATACATTGTATTTGTATGTTTTGCTTTTGTATTGTGCAGGATACGGATATTCAAGAAAAGGAACAAAAAGAAAGCCAAAAGCAACAAATCCAAGCACGGAATGGAAAGGACAAAGTCAAGGGTAATCCAAGTGAAGAAAATACAACTTGAGGGACTAAAACTGCCAAAACCTCAAGTTGTATTAATAAAATAACAAGGCAAGGGTCAAAATTGTAAACCGGTCAAAGATTGCATTCAAGTTATATAACTTGAGGGGACCAAGCTGCCAACCTACCCATAAAGCCATCTTTCCCGCCCCAATAAACCCAGGTACAACTTGGATGTCTTCCCATACTTCCCTCCTGCAAAACCACTCGACACCCTAGCCAAAATCATTTCATCCACCCTACTATCCCCCCCCCAGCTGTATAAAGTCCATGTTGGCAATCCCTCACCTTTCCAAAAGCATTTCGATGGCTGAGATTGCCTCCAAAGAAGCACAAAAGAAATAAAAGGCTGGGATTTGTTTTTTGAAGACACTCACACAACAAGCACACTTTGTTTTTATCTCTACAAAGAAGCACAAGCTGCAAGACCAAGAGATGAAGACTTCGGCTATAAATAGAGCTTTTTGTAAGCCTCTGAGGCATCTTAGTTTTATCTAGTTTTTAGTTTTTAATCTTAAAAATAATTTAGCTTATTTTCAGTTTGATTTAAGTCATTTATAGCTTTTACTTCCAGCTTTGTAACATTTTCAAGTTTTAATGAAAATTTGAGTTTTTAAGTCAATTTACAATACCAGTGTTAAGTTTCTTAATCATATTGTTTTGTGTTCAAAAAGCTCTCACCACAGCTTACTTATAAGCTGTTTTCATTAAGTAAAGATAAAAAGTTAAGTAGTTAAGAGAAAATCACAAATATCACTCTCAAATATACCACAGCTTATGTTATGGATGATAAGCCAGTTCTGGATGGGCTTATGGACTCTCACTAGCTTGTTTTATACAAGCTAGAGCTTGTAGATTCTTTGTTGGACCCTGTTTTGAGCAAGGGTGTTGTAAGTTT
>BQNB010104336.1:0-20493 GCA_026074375.1 Tanacetum coccineum | reverse complement strand
AATCTAGTCAGGCCCAAGGTCCATGGGAGGCCCAACTCAGCCCATGGCCGGCCTCATAGTAGTATATATACACCCTCTCCTAGTCTTGAAGAGGGTTGGTTTTTCCATTTTTTCTTACACTTTCATTAATACATTCATCCATTTTCCATCTAAGTTCTCTCTAACATCCCAACCCACATCTCACTCTTGTTCTTGGTTGATCTTAAGATTACTAGTATTCTACAGAAAGACCCTGAGTGTGTGACTCATAAGGTTAAAATTGCACCACCTGATTACTCCAAAGGGAATTATTTAGCAACATTCACACCACAAAAGCAATTGACCCCTGAGCAAATATTTTGGTCTCAAGACATCATCAAGATGAAAGTAGAAGCTCTCAAAGAGCAGACCACTGCCTTAAGACCAACCAAAGCGTTGACAGTGTATCCGCCAAATACACCTGCAACGCTTGTCCCAATGGTGCTTCCAACAAAAAGTCAAGTAAAAATTAACATTTTTGCACTAATACAACTCTTTTCGGACTTTGAAAAACCCTGTGACAAGAGAATTACACCAACGGGGCTCACTGAAGGGGAAAGGGGTTTTAAACAAACCAAGGCATGTTATGTCACCGAGGTTATTCCATTTTTCAAAACACTTAAATAACATTTTAAGGGCATTCAAAAGGCTCTAACAAAAGAAGTTAAAGAAATGAAAGAAATTTTTGAAGAGTTAGAAGCTGAGGTTGACCAACACATTGTATATAGGAAGCATGATGAGATTGAGAGGAAAAATCTTCTTATTGCAAATGATAATTTAATTGCTGATTGCTTGTTTAAAGATGTGTTTCATGTTGCAACGAATTCTGAGCTTAATGTATTGAGTTTTACTAAAACGCATGATGCCCACACCAGTCTTAAAGCATGTTGTCTGGAACTTGAAGTTGAGCTTTCTAATTTACGTGATAAGATTCAAAAGTATAATCATGATGAGTTAATAAAACGGTTTTCCAATCTTGAGGTAAATCATTTAAATTTGCAGTTAAAATATCAAAATCTTAAAGAACGTTTTAGAAATGACACATCTCCACCCACTCGAGATGTTCCTGATTTTGACTCAGTTTTTGTAATCGAAAAGATGAAAGACTCGATTAAAGGAAAAAACAACGCCATCAAAAAATTAAGAATGCAAATCTCTCAATTGAATGAAACCCGTAGTGAAGCAGACCGTGCACTTAATTTCAGGACCTTAGACTTTCAGATCACTCAACTAACTGAAAAAATTAATGTTCTTCAAGAACAAAATGAGCTTTTTGGGGCAGAAAATGGAAAGATTTAGCAGCATTGCAAGGAATTTTATGATTCTATTAAGATCACGCGTGCTAAGAATCTAGAACAGACAACTGCCCTATTAACTAAAAATGAGAGTCTAAAGGTCCAAATACAGAATAAGCTGTCATGTGTCAATAAGGATCAAGTAGAACCAAAAGTTCTTGCACCAGGAAAGTATGCTATAGATGTTGAACCTATTCCCCCTCGCAATAGGAACAATAGGGAAGTGCCTTAAGGAAAGTGTAGAAACCCTTCGCGAGATCGTAGAGGAAGCTAAGGCTGAAAGACCATTAGATAGCTCACTTGCATCAGCTTGCTGTTACACCAAACACTCTCGGGAATTGTTAGAATATGTGATTGACACTTGTCCAAAAGCCCTAAATACACGAGATAACAAGCATGTGTCTACCTCTTTACCTAAGAAAAATCAAGTCACTTTTGAGGAACAATGTGCAATGTCAAAAAGTAACACACACAAACCTGTAGAGCAACTGAACTGTCAGAAGACTAATGTCCCTGTGCCTCCTTTTACAAGAATAAATAGTTGCACTGACGCTAGCAGATCACAGCCTAGGAGCAATACCAAGAAAAATAAGATCTTGCCGGCTAAGAGTGTCAACATAAAGAAAGTAGAAGAACACCATAGGACAATTAAGTCTAGTCTGAAAACCACGAATCGTGTTGATTCTAGTATTAGCTCTAAGCATACTGTAATTAATTCAAATTCTCATTCTGTTTGCCAAACATGTAACAAATGCTTAATTTATGCAAATCATGATATGTGTGTGGTTACTTATTTGCACTCTGTGAATGCAACCCCCTCTGTTAAAAATGTTGTCCGTAAAGTTAAGCAAGTTTGGAAACCTAAGCAAGTATGGAAACCAACAGGCAACATACTTACCACTGTATGTTATCAATGGATGCCTACAGGAAGAACATTCACTTTAGGAGAACAGTGTCGTTTAACTAGGCTTACTAAACCTAACAAAGTGTCAGCAATTGCTTATGCTAACTCGAGGGAACCCAACCACAATTGGGGATCCAACTTTCCAAACTCTCCATCTTCGTCTGTTTTCAAATGCAGGTCATACAGATCGTCCTTTGGTATTTAGACTCGGGCTGTTCAAAACATATGACAAGTATCGCTCGCGGCTCAAGAATTTCGTGAAAAAGTTCATCGAGACAGTTAGATTTAGGAATGACCACTTTGGTGCTATCATGGGTTATGGATACTACGTTATTGGTGAGAGTGTGATCTCCAGGGTATACTATATGGAAGGACTAGGACACAATATGTTTTCTGTCGGTCAATTTTGTGACTCGGATCTAGAAGTTACCTTTAGGAAGCATTCTTGCTACGTTCGAGATACGGATGGTGTTAAATTAATTAAAGGTTCTCGTGGTTCTAATTTATACACTATCTCGATTGAAGACATGTTGAAGTCCTCTCCAATTTTCTTGTTGTCCAAAGCCTCAAAGAACAAATCATGGTTGTGGCATTAGCGTTTAAACCATTTAAACTTTGGTACCATTAATGACCTTGCAAGAAAAGATTTAGTTCGAGGCTTACCTAGATTAAAGTTTGAGAAAGCTCATCTTTGCTTCGCGTGTCAACTGGGAAAGAGCAAAAAACATACCCACAAACCCAAAACTGAAAACACCAACTTGGAAGTTCTTAATACCCTTCACATGGATTTATGTGGACCGATGAGAGTTCAAACAATTAATGGGAAGAAATACATCTTAGTTATTGTTGATGATTATTCGCGGTTTACTTGGGTTAAGTTTTTTAGATCGAAAGATCAGACCCCAAAGGTTGTCATCAAATTTCTAAAGCAAATACAAGTCGGTCACAACAAAACTGTTAGAAACATCCGTACCGATAATGGCATAGAATTTGTCAATAAATATTTGACTGATTATTATGAACGTGTTGGCATTTTTTATCAAAAGACAGTTCTGAGGACTCCACAGCAGAACATCGTTGTCAAAAAACAAAATCGTACTCTTGTTGAGGCTGCTAGGACAATGCTGGTCTTTTCCAAGGCCCCAATGTTTCTATGGGAATAAGTTGTGGCTACTGCGTGTTACACCCAAAACCGATCCCTCATTCACACTCGTCACTGCAAAACCCCATATGAGCTGGTGCATGACAAGAAGCCTGATCTTACCTTTTTCAGAGTCTTTGGTGCCCTTTGTTACCCTACAAATGATAGCAAAGATCTTAGAAAATTACAACCACTGATATTGGAATATTCATTGGTTATGCACCTAGCAGGAAAGGGTATAGAATCTACAACAAAAGAACCTGACGTATTATGGAAACTATTCACGTGCAATTTGATAAGCTGACTAAGCAACTGGCTCCTGTGCAACTCAGTACAGGACCCGCTCCTACTTTTCTGACGCCTGGACAGATAAGTTCAAGGCTCATACCAAATCCGGTTCCTGCAGCTCCTTATGTACCCCCCACAAATAAAGATCTGGAGATTTTATTCCAACCAATGTTCGATGAATACCTGGAACCTCCTCGTGTTGAAAGATCGGTTTCTCCTGCTCCAGCAGTTCAAGTTCCAGTCAACTCAACCGGTACACCTTCATCTACTACCATTGATCAAGATGCACCTTCTCCAAGTCATTCACCATCATCTTCGGCCTTACAATCTCCAAGCTTACATCAAGGCGTTGCAGCTGAATCTACTCTCATGGAAGACAATCCTTTTGCTCCTACTAAAAATGATCCCTTCATAAATGTGTTTGCTCCGGAACCTAGGTCTGAAGCATCATCATTTGAGGATCTTAGTTCAACCGAATCCCCTTATGTCTCTCAAACACTTCATCATCTCAGCAAATAGAGCAAAGATCACCCGCTGGATAATATTATTGGCAATCCCTCTCGACTGGTATCCACCAGAAAACAACTAGCAACCGATGCCTTATGGTGCTTGTATAACTCTGTTCTGTCAAAAGTCGAACCAAAGAACTTCAAATCTGCAATAACTGAAGATTGCTGGTTTCAAGCCATGCAAGATGAGATTCACGAATTTGATCGACTTCAAGTATGGGAATTAGTACCTCAACCAGATTGTGTCATGATTATTGCTCTCAGGTGGATCTACAAAGTTAAACTTGATGAGTACGGTGATGTTCTGAAAAACAAGGCTCGGTTGGTGGCCAAGGGATATCGACAAGAAGAGGGAATTGACTTCGAGGAATCCTTTGCACCGGTTGCACGTATCGATGCTATTCGAATCTTCATTGCCAATGCCGCTAGTAAAAACATGACCATCTATCAGATGGATGTCAAAACAACATTCCTTAATGGCGAGTTAAAGGAAGAAGTCTATGTTAGTCAACCAGAGGGATTCGTTGATCTAGATCATCCGACACATGTTTATCGTCTGAAGAAGGCTTTGTATGGTTTAAAGCAAGCCCCTCGGGCGTGGTACGATACCTTATCACGATTTCTTTTAGACAACAAATTTTCTAAGGGTGCAGTTGATCCGACATTATTCACTAGGAAAACAGGCAAACATATTCTTCTTGTTCAAATATATGTAGATGATATCATATTTGCCTTGACCGACCCTAAAGCGTGTGACATATTTTCCAATGAGATGAGTTCCAAATTTCAAATGTCAATGATGGGACAAATGTCGTTTTTCTTAGGATTACAAGTTTCTTAAAATCCCGGAGGCATTTTTATTAATCAATCAAAATTTGCTCTTAAAATATTAAAGAAATTTGGGATGGACTCGTGTGACCCTGTTGATACACCTATGGTGGATCGACTTAAACTGGATGAGGACCCCTTAGGGATTCCAGTTGACCAAACTCGATTTTGTAGTATGGTCGGCTCCCTAATGTATCTCACTGCCAGCAGACCCGACCTTGTATTCGATGTATGCATGTGTGCTAGGTATCAAGCTTCGCCTACCAAAAAGCACCTTGAAGCACTTACGCGGGTCTTTTGGTATCTTAGAGGAACCATTAATTGGGGTCTTTGGTATCCGAAAGATACTGATATGGCACTAACGGCCTATGCAGATGCGGACCATGCAGGTTGTCAAGACACACGAAGAAGTACGTCAAGAAGTGCTCAGTTCCTTGGAGATAAACTAGTCAGCTGTTCCTCAAAGAAACATAAGAGTACTGCGATCTCAACAACAGAGGCTGAATACATTGCCATGTCTGGATGTTGTGCTCAGATACTTTAGATGAGATCACAGCTTACAGACTACGGCTTTGTCTTTAATAAGATTCCTTTGTATTGTGACAATCGCAGTGCCATTGCGCTCTGCTGCAATAATGTCCAGCACTCCCAGTCCAAGCACATTGACATTCGACACCATTTTATTCGAGAGCAAGTTGAGAAAGGCGTGGTTGAATTGTACTTCGTGACGACGGATTATCAGCTCGCGGATATATTCACCAAAGCATTACCAAGAGAGCGGTTCGAATTCCTACTCCTGCGACTTGGTATAAAGAGTATGTCTCCGGAAACTCTTAAACGTCTTCAGGAAGGAGAAGAGGAGTAAAGGATGGTACTCCTATATCCTATGTAAATATGTATATATATCAAATATTAAAAAGAAAATACAAAAATATAAAACCTACAAAAACCATAAAAAATCAGAAAATAGAAATGTCATTCACCAATGACACGGGTCTTTAAATGAAGCTCGAACGGAAGTTCAGACTTTTCAAAACATGTCTTAGGGGTTGTTTCTTTTTGACTTAATATCCTGAATGGTATCGAAACTGGATGGAAACAGGAAATTTTGATGTTTCTTTTTTGCTTATTGTGAACCTAAATCCTGAATGTGAAAGGGAGTAAAAAGTAAGGACTTCTCTATCCAGGACACATTATTACCTCCGAATTTCAATTATACTCATTTTTTCTTTCATTTTCTTCTAATCTTTAAACAAAAAACACAAACCTTATTTCTACTTGGGTATCTTCTATTCACGGATCACATCGTCAGCCACCACCGGCGCTCATCCATCATCACACCTCCATTTCCCCGACCATAACATTATTAGTGACCATGAATATAAGAGATCAATGTTTTGTTACTAGTGTCATTCCAATCAAAACAACAAACAAACTTCTTTTTAAATCACAAATTTCGTTTGCATTTATACATGACAGACAGGACATACATTTTCAGACAGGACACTATATCCAAACAGGACACTATATCCAAACAGGATATAAAAAGAAACAGCCCCTAAACCATGCTATATATGGATTTTTATTTGTATGCTTTTTAGTCGTTGACAAAATACTTGAATATTTAAGTATTATGTCAACAACTAAAAAGCATACAAATAAAAATCCATAATTGTGGTTTTAGTTGTTGACATAATACTTGAATATTTAAGTATTGCTAACGATAATTGTGGTTGCTGTATTTAACTAGCAAATCACAACGTATATTCAAACCTTATCCCTTCATCTCTCTCAACCCAAAAAACGCAACTCATCTTGCGATTTGTTTGATTCTTGGCCATTTGTGTGTTCTCTTGCTTAGGTAATGTTTGCTTAATGTTGTTATCTTCTAAACACTCATTATCTATCTCAACATGGCCTAAATCTCTGTAAAACTCACGTTTTTGTAGATTGTCGTGCATACACATCATCGAATTCCTGATGAGTGGTTGTAATTGAGTTTTGTTTGTTGAGATAGCATTAGATTACATATGTGATGCCTATTAGATGTCTTAATTGCTTCCCCAATAAGTGAATGAATGGTCCTAGTGATTTTCGTGTTGTGTTTGACTTTTTGAGTCAAATCGCGATTGAATGATGCGTTTAGGATTGCCTGTGGTTGTTAAGTTAGCTAATAAGTATAATATAGCGCTTATCCTATGCTTGTCATGCGTTGGAAGTTTTGATTTGTAAGTTAGAATCTGTTTGATAAGATGTTCTTGATTGCGTTTTGCTATAAGGTTCTTGGTTGCGTTTTGCTCTATGTTTCTTGATTGCGTTTTGTGTGGAATCCCCTTGTTGTGTTTTGCCTGACATATGCCTTTGCGTTTTCTGATTATGCCTTTACACCCCCCCGCTCCCCCGTTTGAGTTTCAATATGCTCTTGTGTTTTGATTACTATGGTGTGCAAAGCAGGACAAAACGCAATCTATTGCGTTTTGTGTTTGAAGACCCTCGTTAGCATAAATGTAGGACCCACCTTTTCAATTTTTTTTAAAAATTGTTGCGTTTTGATTATTTTTGAATAAAGTATTCCTGCGTTTTGTCTAATTGCGTTTTGCCAGATTGCTTCTTGTCTATTGCGACTTGCCTTTGCGTTTTTGTCTAATTTTATTAAAATATTCCTTGCGTTTTGGGTGTTGCGTTTTGCCCATTGCGTTTTGATGATTATAATAAAAATTGGTCACTACGTTTTGGCTTTTACATGCTCTGCGTTTTGTGTGATGTGTTTTTCTCCACCTGCGTTTTGTCATATCTTAGATGTTTGTCATTGTGTATTTGTCACTGAGTTTTGTCCCTCCATTTTCATGAGTGACTTTCGATGACTTAAGTGTTGTTTCATCTCAGTTTACTATCCTTCAATATGATCATTGTGTCTCCTTTTCTTGGATTTAGTCCATAACTAATTAACTCCTGAGCATTTACTCACATCTAACATCTCCTTTCTGTATGTATGTCTTTCTGTGAATGTGACTGTGCAGATACAATGGCTGATGTTAATGTTAATGCTCCTGCTGAACAAGCACCTGCTATGGCTCTACCCACTCGTACTGATGATCAAATCCTGCCTCGCATCAGATGGGTGCCTATAGGAAAAAGCAATTGAAATTTGGAAGTTGAAAGGTCGCAAGTAATCCAAACTATAAGGTATGCGGTGGATATTCTGAAGCACACCAACTTCTTCAGAGCTTTCACTGCTTCCTTGACAATTCCATCAATCTATATTCAGCAGTTTTGGGACACTGTTTGATATGACAATAAAACCGGGAGTTACAACTGTCAACTAGATGAGCAATGGTTCGATCTCACCAAAGACACACTCAGAGACGCACTTCAAATCACACCAGTCGACACCAACAATGCATTTTCTTCCCCACCAACTCCTGATGCTCTTATCAAGTTTGTCAACGATTTGGGTTATTCGAAAGTTGTCAGAACCTTATCAGATGTCGTGACTAATGACATGTTTCAACCGTGGAGAGCACTCACAACAGTCATCAACTTGTGTCTTACGGGAAAGACTTCAGGGTTTGAAAGACCAAGGGCTCCAGTGTTGCAGATTCTTTGGGGCATCGTCAATCGAGCCCATATCGATTATGCAGAGAGGATGTGGGAAGAATTCACCCAATCCATCCATACTTTCATTGAAGACAAAAAGAATCTAGCACAGCATACTCAGGGAAAGAAGAAAGCCACCCTTATTGTGATCCTGAGTGTTAGGTTCACCAAGCTGATCGTCTATTACTTACAAAGCAAGCACAAGTTCCACCCGAGACCAGGTTCTCCACTTCATTTGCCTAATGAAGAGCCTGTTCTTGGATATCTCAAGTTTAGTGCTAAGGGAACCAAACGGGAAGTCTTTGGGATGCCTATTCCGAATGAAGTTATCACTGATGACATCGATGTGAACCAATACTACAATGCCCTATCTGGAGAAAGTAGCTAAGCATCAAAGATATCTTACTGATGAAGAAGTTAGTGATCCTGACTCTCCTGCTCCTAAACCTGCTAAGGCTACCAAACCCAAAGCATCCAAGCAATCTAATCCCTTAGCACCTAAAGCAGCAACCAAGAAACCTAAACCTACACCAGCCAAGCCTCAAGAAAAGAAACGAAAGCTAGTTACGGAGACATCTGAGGCACCATCTCCAGCCAAATGATCCAAAGCTGGTAAGGTGGTGAAGAAGCGAATGAAAAAGAGCTCTCTTCAGTTGGTTGATGAAGGTGTTGATGAAGGAGTTCCAGATAAGGAACCATTGTATGGTGATGAAGAGGCTGATATGCAAAGGGCAATTTGAAGTAAAGCATAAAGTAAGTCCATGTGCGCAACGGGTCCACTTCCTCTGTATGGTTCAGAACCTAACTCTGGAAATTTTCAACCACCTTCCATGGGTTTGTTCAGGGTAAGGGGAAAGAGAAAGTCGGGGTTGAACAAGCTGCGCAAGTTTTACTCAACCTTCAGACTCCAAAGAAAAAGAGCCCTGCAGATCAGTACATCTTTCAGAGGCGCACTTCTACACAAACTGAACCCACTGGTCATGATGAATCTTCTTCATTATATGCTGAACTTGGGCTGACAGACAGTGAGACGGATTCTGATGAAGAAGTACCGGGGATTGTTGCTAGAGTTCAAGATGAAGGCCAGGCTGGACCAAACCCTGGTGAACATGATGAAGGCCAGGCTGGACCAAACCCTGGTGATGCTGAAGCGTCTCAACCTCCATCAAGTCATGTTGTTCATGCTGGACCAAACCTTGAACACATGGATCTTGAAGCCTCTGATACTTCAATTCAACCAAACCCTGAGCAAATGGATGAAGAATTCACTACAACGGCCTATCCAAATGTTCAAGAGAACCTTAAACTCCCAACTGAAGGTGAAGTAAGACTTGAGGAACATGCGAGCTCAGCTAGAACCCTGTCTTCTCTACAACATCTTGACAAGGAACTCAGCTTCGCCGAACACTTCCTTGTGGAGAAGTTACAGGAAGACAAACCTGAGAAAACCAATACTGAATTGGAGGTTCAGTCAATGGTCACTGTTCCTATTCATCAGGACACCTCTTATGTCCCTCTAATGACCACCCCGGTTATTGATCTCACAGTCTCTTAACATGTCCCCACAACAGTTTAAGCACCACTACCAACATTAACAACAACCGCAATAACAACAACAACGACAACAACAACTCTTCCACCAATACCACCTCAACCACAACAAGGCTCCTCAGATTCGATCTTAATCAAGCGCATTGGTGAACTTGAACAACATATGGCGGATATGGTGGAGGCAAACCAAGCCCTGGAGGAAAGATTAGACAAACAAGGGAACAGACTGTACAATTTAGAGAATCTTGATATTCCTCATAAGGTGAGCAAAGTAGTAGACGAAATCATCACTGATGCTGTTGACTGGGCTATTCAAGCTCCTCTCAGGGATCGCTTCAGAGACTTGCCAGAAGCCGACATGAAAGAGATTCTTCACCACCGCATGTGGGAATCCAATTCCTACCAAGCTCATGAAGATCACAAAATGCTGTACGAAGCTCTGGAGAAGTCAATGGCCCGTGATCACACTGACCAGCTCCTAACTGATTTGGCTGAAGCACGAAGAAAGAAGAAAAAGAGACATGCTTCACCGAAAACACCACCTGGGTCTCCACCTCATCAGCCACCTCCTCCTCCACCACCAGCAGGTTCATCTGGAACTCCAGGAGCTTCTGGATCGTCTCAATTGCCTCCTCCTCCTCCACCTCCATCCACCAACCAGAGTGATCAGTCTACAAGCACCGCTGCTCCAAGCTCTTCAAAGACAGCTGCTTCAGCTGAATATACGGCTTGGACGACTACTGACACAAGACTCAAGCCGTCTGTCTTATCAATTCCTGAAGAGCTACATATGGATGATGATACGACTCATGACGAACAGGTACAGTCGTCTGGTGATGAAGACATCGGCCATGATCATATTCCCACGGTGAACCTAAGGCAAAATTGGTGGAAGCCACTCACTGAAGACAGACCTGCTACACCAGAACCTGCCTGGTCCATCCCCTCATCTGATCTGCCTGTCCTAGTGAACAACTGGGCATCTGCTCTTGCGTCCACCTATGCACCTCCTCTAGAGAACTCGTTACTTGCGCAGACTGGTGACATGGCAATCTTTATGGACTGGTTCTGCAAAAAGCAAGGGATCACTGAACTTAAACAACAAGACCTGGAAGGCCCTGCATATGAAATTGTCAAAGTCTTCCATCCTAATGTGATTCATCTTTAGTACCAAATGGAAGAATGCCATAAACTACTAACCGATCAAGTAGACGAGTCAATCATCAGGTACAATGTCAGCAAATCTCTACCATTTGGTGGTCCACCAGGTCAAGTCACGATTCAATATGACTTCTTCTTCAACAAAGACTTGGAGTATCTACGATACGGTCACAAGAGTGGTAGGCCTGCATTGTCCATCTCGAAGATGAAGGGGCCTATTATCCTGATGTTGGCTTATAGCAGATGGTACCCGATCAGATGTGGATTGAAGAGGAATGCAAGTATGACATCACTGCTATGTATGGTATTTCTCACTGGTGGTTCCAAAGACAACGATTCTACATTGACAAACACACATCTGAGGGTGATCGCAGAGCTGTTAGACACAAAAGCGCTTTTAATGTTTGTCATAATTAAAGTCTTCTCCTTATATGGGTACGATTACATGAAGAAGATCGTTCTTCGTAGAGCTGATCTTAAAGAATATACTATTGCGGAAAGGGACTTCAAATATCTGTACCCTAGTGACTTTGAAGATTTGTACTTATTGAATCTTCAAGGTCACCTGGATCCAATCTACCACCCAAGATAAGAATATTTCTCACCTTGGATCACTTGGAAACAAAGCTTTATGATTAAATGATCAAAGGATTTAGAGAGATGTGTGGGCTATTTTATAACAAAAAGAATGAGTGCAAAAGGTGAGAAAAACGTTGGGGAACAGTCCAGTATTTATAGGACAAGCTGAAGGAGCGGGGTCTATGGCCGGTCCCCTTAAATAGGGTGTTGGCCCTCTTATAATTAAGGGGGCTGCCCATGTATTTAAAGGGGCCGCCCATTTTCAAACGCTCCTTTTTTTGTCCTATTCAGAGGAGGTGTACACTGGACTTTTTCTAGCCGTTTTAGGTTCGAAAATTTGAAATTCAAAATGTTTATTTTGAATAAAACATTTCTTTTAAATATAGAAAATGTTTTGTGATGTTTATAACAATTTATAAAAGTTTGAGGTTGAATAAAGATTTCCTTTGATCATAAAATGCATTAATCATTTATTTATTCATACCTTTAAGTTTTGTAAATGTTGAAATGCGAATTTACTCCTATTTACTTGTTTACGTTTAATTTTACGTTGAATGTTTTTATATTTTGTGATTATCAAAACGTAAAGATGTGAAAGATATTAATAATGTTTTTAGGCATTATATTTTATCAACATGCTTGTATAAATCAGACACAGTTTCTCCCAAATTTTCCTAACTTAAATCAAATGAGACCTAAAATCTTAACGGGTTTGAAATTTTTGATCGGGGGAGAAAATGTGATTTAACTATGAAAATCTGATAAAAAATGTGATCTTTTGGACTCAAGTGTAGGCTCTCCCATATGTGCTAAACCTTTTTGAATATCGATGCACATATTGAGGGGGAGCGAATGGTGTATGATGGCAATTGTTGAAATACCAATGACCGACCATGTAATTACTTTATCGGAGTTATAAGGATGATAAGGTTAGGTACTCGATCCCATGATCCCGCCAGAGCCGGAGGGATCTACCCAGGGACAATCCACTAGTTAGTGTAGAAGTCCTTAGGTATGATTACAAAAGGAGTAATGCGAGAATAAGGGAATAGTACGGACTGAGATGGAGCTAGTACTGGAACATACCCAACAAGGTACTAGTAATGAAGTCTCGGTAAGCACTAAAGGGGTTGAAGAATGAAAAAGAAATGTTAAGATAAAGGGTGAAAAGAAAGCAGCCCTCCTTAAACATTAGGCAGAATCCGGGTCACTACATATGCTGTCAGAATCACATGGTTGATTGCTGACATTGAAGACAAGTATAATGGACCCAGTGATACACTGCACAACCCTCCCTAGACACTCAAGATCCCTTAAAGGATTCTTGTTTCTTTTCTTATGGAGATCAACACATTTCTATCGTCTCTCTCACTCCGAGTTAGATGATATTGAAAAGGTGGCAGTCTGCTCCAGCCTCTGACTACTAAAACCAAAAGAGCACTATAGAGTCTAGAGCCATGAGATCATCATAAATCTCACTAGGACACGAATACAAATTATGCTTGCTTATCACACACTGTGATAACAAGTAAGTTCTTAAGAGTCCTGCCAGAACATCCTAGTGATACGAAAGTAGTCACAATGAAGATGGAAATTCTTCTAGAGCCAACATCTAACAAGCTCTTGGTAGGTGACATGTGAGATCCACTATGGCTTAAACTTGTGACAAATGGAAAGCAACGATGGTGCGATTCTTTATGAATCAAACTTGTTCCAGGTAGTGAATTGACGAATAGGTTTTGAAAAACCTTTCGATGTGCTCAACAATTGATTTTCGAGCATATTGATTGTGTATATCTTTCAAAACAAATGTGCTTCTGATGAAATTTGATTATGTGCTATAAAACACTCTTGATGTGTTACAAAAATACTTTCTCAAGTGATACGTCAATTAATTTTCAAATCAATTTTTCTCATCAATCGGTAAGACAGTAACTAACTGATTCACTCTTATCATGCTGTCTGCTTTGAGACGTTCTGATAAAGAGAACAGGCAAGCATGGTGATTCTGATGGTTGTACATTAGATAATCCGATACTTATACTGGAAATCCTGTCAAGGAGATTCTTTTTAAGATGAATCTACCTAATCACAGGTCGGTCCTCATGGATCCGAAGGTTAATCCAACCAGACTCAGGCGAATGACAAAGCCATATTCGTCCATAAGCTTTATTGCTAACTGTTTTATTACAGGTACACGTAAAGATGGAGATAGAGATACCTCGTTCTAGTAGAGTCAATTCACAACCCCATGCTCACACTTAATGTTACTAATCAAAGACATCATGACAAATGAAAGACCTACAACACAGCTTTTGCAACTCTGATGAGTATTATCATGATCCAAAAAAGTATGAGCATGCGGAAGGTCACAACATCACAGGAAGGCAATACTCTACAACAAGGAGGATTAAGAGATTTATAGTAGATGATGATCTCAAAGAAAGCTCAAAGATCACACAAGTCTAAGGAACAAAGCTCAAAGATCACTACTTGCAGTACAGAGACTAATCTTGAAGAATCAAAAGACTACGAGCCAGAGTCAAAGATCAATTCAAAGATAGCTAGGATTCAATTTGTATTTTCTGGGGTGACCTCCCTTAGGGGGAGATTGTTAGGATTATGAAAATTCATGTAAAAGACTCGGTCACCCTGTGTAATGTCTAGCATAGGTTAGCTCATAGCCTTAATATTAATTATTTAATTATCGTATGACTTATGATGTTGGGCCGGGTCTTTACCCACATGTTAGCCCACTCTATAGCCCACTTAGGGGTATAAAACTCATGTATTTATACCCCTTTCCAGCCATGGGAAGGGGTTGGTTGATCATTTTATAATACACACATAAGGTGTAGTTTCTCTCACTAGAACTCACTTTCTCTCTCTACAAAGTAGGCCAACCCCTAAATCATTGATTGTGTTATGATATCTAATATCCTACATGGTGCCAGTCAATCAGATCTTTGAAGCAACTAAGAATATAAAAGGAAAACAAAACCATTTTAACACCACAGAGGAATATCATATATATTATAAAATTTATTATGGAAGGTAAAAGCTTTTTCTGCATACGTATACATACCTCTCAATATATAAATATACCTAAATAAAACTAAAAAAACAATTACAACATAATTTACCTTGATATTTTCATCCACCATTTCAATTGCTTTAATGGGATCCATCACATAGTAACCTTCTTTCAATTTCACCTCTTTTAAATGCACATCAAAGTATCTCGAAAACTTTTCCCAACAATCCTATGAAACACGGGCACATCAAATGAACTGATTATTTGAGTCAAATATATATAAGAAAAATGAGCAAATAGATCATGATTGAAACCTGCACAATAGATCCACTAACAATGTTGGGCCCATCATAAGTTTTCCCAAGTGATTTTCCCTTGGCTTGCCACTTCCTTTTGAATGCAAGACCTATAAAATAAGGTGTCAAATTGAGGCGATAACTGGTCAAGACAATGTTTGACCTATTTGACCAATTGTGTTTTTAACCAGCCTTTAATTTTAACATGTTTGACCATGTGAAAATAAACCTGCATTGACATAGTAATAATTACATCAATCAGAATCATCACCCTTACTGGCAAGCATTATCACCTCTAATGATCCCACAGTCCCAGCAGTATCGTGTTCTCCAATAGGAGCATGGAACAAATGTGCAATCATGTTTAGTCAAACAATTCTGAAATATTAAACAGCATACGCTAAGTACAGACCAATAAATAGTTACTTAAAATGGGTAAGAGCGCGTACTTCATCAATAACGTCGCAAACTTACGTAAGAGATTCCACACTATTGCGGGTTCATACTCTATTCAATTCATTTTTTCATGCATGCATACAATCAAACAATTTGTGTTCGATCACCAACCCAGAAAGTAACACAAAAGTCTTTGTGCGTCAAAACTCTTAAACAAAAACGAACATCGCTACAATTCAACGACATATAAAGTTTATTAACTACATGTTACCTTAAAATAAAATGAATCATACATTTAGTATCTTTTAAGTGAGGCATTTCATCAAAAACTCATTGACCACTGCATCATACATATGTTATCAAACACAAACTAACTAAACTTGGACATGAATTTTGAGAGTAACTCAACATTAAGCATTCAATTCTTAACAACATTTACAAATTATACAAAAGGTTACTTGTTATTGTGTAGAAACTACCAAAATCATCTCCAAGCTCAAGGTCCCGTGAATTACTGGCACAACATCTCCAAGCTCAAGGTCCCCTGGATCACCATTTTCATTTCTCCTTACACCCTGCATATATATAAAACCCATCACATTAGTACAGTACTAATTATTTATAACTAACTTTGAGTTACAATAATCAACTTACATTATCTACCCAAAATATTACGTAATAGCAACCATGACTCGTGCCAACATTCATCACCTATTACTTGTCATTTAAATATTTAACATCAGAAGAATTATTGGATATAATGACAAAAATTAGAATTAATTACCACATAAAAAGTGAATCGAATACTCTTATGGATACGAACCTGTGAAGAAGATGGAGAATTAGTTATCACATTAAACCTGTGTGAGATTGACATTGTGTGCTATGTGATCTATAAGGTTTTTTTGGTATAATAATTGCTTGGTCAAAGTTTCCAGTTTCAATTGCCTGGTTTAATGTTCGGTTTTGAAATTTGAAATTTGAAATCATTTTGAGTTTGTGTTATTGAATTGAGAAGAAATGCCAGTTTTAGGGGCGTTATTTTTGGAACTAATCTGCTGTTTCATTTTTTATCTAGTTTGTTTTTTAAAAACTTTCCACAATTACCATTGTGGTCTAGTGGTAGACACATATACCTTGAGTGCATAGACCAGGGTTCGATTCTTGCATGTTCCATATGTTTGTAACATTAACACGTCATGCCTACATGGAATTCGCAGGTGGTGAGGTGGATTAAAATGTAACCGAATTGCCTATGTGGAATAAAAGTTGCCTACGTGGAATTCACACGTGGTGAGGTGGATTAAAATGGTGGTGAGGTGGCATTGTTTAGTGAGGATGTGGCATTAATATGGGTGAGTCATCATTCATATATCCACTTATATATAATGTAAAATATATATGTGTGTGTGTGTATATATATGTATATATATATATATATATATATACATATGTATATATATATATATATATGTATATATATACATATATATGGCAGTGATCTCGAAGATAAGCATAGGGATTTGAGAAGAAAGTAACTCATATATGTACAAGTATACTTATATAATACTAATATTAACGTTCGAGGGAGAAAATAAGAAAGCAGGAAGTACGCGATAGTCGGAGTGGTCAATATTTAACCGACCGATATAAGGCAAATAGTATGACATCATAAGATAGATGTAGGAGGTTGAAATCATAACCAAACATTATATACTAATTATTAATGTAATAGCAATAGGGATGCAAAAGAGAGCATATAGGATATCGGACAACAGTGAAAGACTCTTAAAAGTTTTCAAAAAATGGTTATAGTTTAGGTTTTGAAAATATTTTACTTTTAATTTCATAAAAATCGAGAGATTTTTTAAACATTGATTCTAATTTATTACACATTTGGATATAAAGCACCTTAAAATTAGTTTTACCCGCTTGGACAAAACATGAATCAAAGTTAAAAATATATCGTTTTTGAAAACCTTCTCAATCTTCTCAAAATAAAAATTATCAATCGATCCGGATTCTATTATACAAATATATATATATATATATATATATATATATATATATATATATATATATATATATATATATATATATATATATATATATATATATATATAAATTATATATAAATAGAGTTAGGATCAAAATGAAAAGTAGTTTCTTAAATAAGATGATAAAAAGTAACTATAACCACAAATCCCAATGCAGCCGACATAAATTAGATGCATCTCTATAATTTTACATACATTATAATGCCTCAAAATGTGTTTTCTATCTTTTAATTAGGATCACATAGCGTATATTATATGCAAGCTCAATGATTTCTTGATTTTTCGTTCCTCTACATTGTCAAAAATCATGAAAATCAATTTGCACCATCTACACATCAAATTAACTTTCAAAACTCAAAATGGTGCATCTAAATAAATATAAATGCATCTAATGCAAGTCGTTGCATCTCAAATGTGTGGTTTTAGTCACTTCTCACCACTTCTTATTTTAATTTACTTCTCACTAGATCCCTACTCTCTCTCTCTCTCTCTCTCTCTCTCTCTATATATATATATATATATATATATATATATATATATATATATATATATATATATATATATAAATATATAATAATCCGATCGATGAGGAAGGTTTTTATTTTGAGAAGATTGAGAAGGTTTTCCAAAATGATATATTTTTAACTTTGATTCAAGTTTGTCAAGCGTAAAACTCATTTTAAGGTGATTATAATCCAAAATGTGTAAAAAAAATTCGAATCAATGTTAAAATATCTCTCGATTTTGCGATATAAGTACAATACTGAATCTTCTATACAAATTTAAGGAATCATTACGATAACTCGATTTTAGCATTGATTTATGAATCAAATTTGTGATTTATAGATTTGATTCACTATTAAATAATGTTTACCTGTGAATCAAATCAAAAAATATGAATCAATTTACTCAAACGAAGATTTCTCAATCTTCTAAAAAGAAAAACCTTCTCAATGGAACCGGAGCCTATATATATATATATATATATATGGATGAGTTCTAGAGAAAACTTTATATTGGTAGAAAACCTAAAAAACAAAACTACAGGGAAGATTTTGAAAATGTTTAAAGTTGAGGGTAAAAAAGAAATGTTAAACAAAAAGAGAGGGTATCTTACATATCTCTTCATTCTCATTTTGAAAATAAACCAGCTACCATCAATCTTTCATTTCACAGTCTCGATACAAACACTCATTTCTCACACACAATCACCGTTCATCATCTACAACCACCATTTATCATTTTAACCCGACCACCATCATTTATCATCGTGAATCACCACTAAAACCACCCCGGGCACCACCATTATTAAAAACAGCACCATCATTACAACCACGAAACGCCACCAACGGTTGTCAAATCACTAACATCAATTACCGTCGGCAACCTCTGTTTGATCTCACGAACACTCCATCATCGATGATAACTGCCGAAAATAATTACAGCAGGTATAATATTTAGTTTTTTTTGTGAATATCTATAAAATTATGACGTTTGTGTAGATTCAGAATCATGAAGATAAAATTTAGGGCATATGAAACAAATTTGACAAAAGAAATGAATCAAAAATGTGTTTGTTAAAGTTGCTCACCAAGTGTTTGTTAAAATGTCTGAATAAGATTGTATAAGCGAAGCACTAATTTGAAGCATATTTGTTTAATATTGAATGATATGACATCTTAGGGCATTTGTGTGGATATTTGAAGAATGAGATTACACGTTAGGGCATGAGATTGTATTAGTGCATATGTGTTTGTGGTTGTTGCATCAAGTTAAATGTTTGTATGTTTAGTGCATTGTTGAACATATTAAAGCATCTATGAGTATGATTAGTGCATTGTTAGAGCAATCATTGCATATGTTAGTGTATCCGTTTGTATGTTTAGTGCATCGTTACTCATAGTAGGGCATCCATTTGTATGTTAGTGCACCGTTGGAAATGCTTGGGCATTTGTTTGTATGTTTAGTGCGTTAAAGAACATATTAGGGCATCCGTGATTATGATTAGTGCATCGCGACATATTAAGGCATGAGTATGTATGCTTAGTGTATCCGTTTGTATGTTTAGTGCATCGTTGGTCGTAATAGGGCATCCAATTGTATGATTAGGGCATCAATGAACATAGTAAGGCATCAATGAGTACGATTAGTGCATTTTTGACATGTTAAGGCATCTGTTGTTTGATTAGTGCATCTGTTTGTACTTAAATATGATTTCCTATAAAATCCGCATGAAAAAAAGGAACTTAGAAAAGAACAGCCCACATGAAAATGACCTAATTGTTATCGTTGCATTTAAGCAAGTACTTAAATATTATTTTCTGTAAAATCCGCAAAACTAAGACTAGTGTGAGTACTTGAGAGATGGAATGAAAATTGGATCGTGCATAGTAATTAATCATTTTATTTTGTTTTTCATCAAGAATGTGTTAGTGCATGTAGATATTTGTCATGGCTACTCATTGTAGTTGTCTTCAGATATGTATAGGTTTTGCTTTATTTCTACTGGGTCAAATGGGTAAAATTGAAATATATAGGAAACATGTCAAATAGGTGGAATATGTCAAAATCAAATCCAAAGAGTATTTGTAATGCATGTGCCCACTTATATTGTTGTTAAATAGTGTAACGTTTGCAAATCATACGACTCCTATGGTTAAATTAACTGATTAGAAAATGGTCAAGCGTCAAAAACACACCTGGAGCTGATAAAAAAGCTGTAAATGGAGGTGTGTATAATGAATCCTCATTTATTTGTTTTGAATAAATTGTTTTGTTACAAATATATGATAGTAGTATTATATTCTATAATTATAAGTGTTACAAATTAGGGCATCAG
>BQNB010104335.1:0-23840 GCA_026074375.1 Tanacetum coccineum | reverse complement strand
TCACAGTGTATGAAGAATAAGTGTAACTTAGAATAGTGTCCTAGTGAGATTTATTGATGATCTCTTTTGGCTCTAGACTCAATAGTGCATTTTAGTTTTAGTAATCGGAGGCTGGAGTAGACTGTCACCTTTTTAATACCAACTAACTTGGATGAGAAAGTTGATAGAAATATGTTTAATCTCTGTGAGAAATGAAACAAGATTCTTTTTCGAGACCTTGAGTGGCTAGGGAGGGTTGTGTATTGCATCACTGGGTCCACGATGCCTATCTTCAATACCAGACAACATCTTAGTGTTTCTGATAGCATATGTATTGACTCGTTTTCTGCCTAAGTGTAAGGAGGCTTCTTTCTTTTCACCCTTTATCTTTACATTTCTTTTTCATTCTTCAACCCCTTCAATGCTTATCCATTTCTAGCTCTGTCTTAGTCGGTATTATTCCCATTCTCACTTTACTCCTTTTTTGTATCATACCTAAGGACTTCTAATATAACTATTGGAATGTCCCTGGGTAGATCCCTCCGCATCTGGCTAGATCATGGAACGAATACCTATTCTTAAACGCCTTATAACTCCATAAGATTAAACACTTGCTTGGTCTTTGGGTATTTCCATTAAATTCATTAAAACCATTTGAAAATTAATCAAGGTACTTGTGATATAAATCAAAACATTTGTACCTTGATGGTTTTATATGTTCAAAATTGCTCCCTGGTATTCGGTATTTTATACATATATTTTACCTAATAAAACGACCTCAAATAACCAAAAACATAATGAAAAATGCAAATATATGCTTGTTTTTGTGTTTATGTATGTGCAGGTACGGATATCAAGAAAATGACAAAAATAAAGACAAAACTAGACGAAACCAAGCACGGGATAGAAAAGAGCGCGAGAATACGAGTCCATCGATGCATTCGGATTTTATTGGGCCAGCTCGTGACCCATTTAATGGGCCGAGCCAGCCCAATCAGTCAAAAGCCCAACTAAAAAGAAGTTATAAATCTAGATGTTGTTACACTAGATATGAAAATAATAGAATTGAAGGAAAGTGACGTCAGTCACATGTTTGTGAAATTAATTCACAAAATCTCACATGACATAGCATTATTGTTGGATGGAGCGAATAAAAAGTTGACATGTGGCCAAGGCTTTCTCACCTCTCAAATATTATGAAATGAAAATAGATAGATGGATGGAGTAGTACCTCACGTGCTCAGTAATAAAATTAAATGTGCCCACGTGACATCCCACTATAAAGAAACGAGCGAATGAAATGGAGGCACGTGGCGATGGTTATATAGATTTGCAAATTGTGTTAGCAGAATAAAGGAAATGAATCAAAGGCTCAAAATCATGCGTATGATTGAAGCTTATGCCATTGGACACGTGGAGGCTCTACACCGGTCAGATCATCCTTTGCAAATACCCAATCTGTGTGATACCGAATAAATGCTAATGATTGGCTACATCATCACCTAATGATTGGACATAAATTACAATTTCGCCCCTTTGGCCCCTATTTAATACAACACGCTCCCCCTCACTTGTACCAGTTTTTCTTTTATTTTTTCTTAGTTTAGTTTAGGTAATTTTAGCTTATTTCTTTTTTTGTAATAGCTTATTTTAATTTTTCTGCTTATTGTACTCAGCTCTTGTCTCAAGCTTATTAATATGATGAAATAAAGATGGTCTGATGTTTAATGAAGATCTCGGTTTGATTATTTCTTGCTTATTTGTTTTTAAATCTTTGTTTTCGTGTAGCTTATTTTATAAGCTAACTTTTCGTGCTTATCCTCACAACTTATTATTATCAAAAGTTCTTAAAAGCGTAAAACGTGACTCCTAAAAGCTCTAAAAGCTAATTCGATTCATTTTCATTTGCTTTTAAGCACTTTTCAAAATAATAAGCTAGAATAAGCTCGAGTTTAGCTTATTATTGTGCTTATTAAGATTTAGTTTAACTAGAAGTTCATATTTTCTGTTAAGATTAGTTTCTAAACTGCTTATTTGGATTTAAGTAGCTTATATTGCTTGATCAAAATTTTATAAGCTTATTTGCTTATTCGAATGGTTATATGATTCGTGTTATGCTTGTAGCTTATCTGAATCTCTATTGCTGATTTTTGGAACTTGTTGATGTGGTGGAATGCTTATTTCGTTTACAAATTAGCTTATTGAATAGTTTTGGTTAAATCTTGTTTTAGCTTAAATCGTTTTAGCTTTTTGTTGTAATTTTGAGTTTAGCTAGTCCTAAGTACTTATTTCGTTCGCGTTAATTCTGGCTTATTGAGATTGCTTATTCGGTAGTGCTTAATTGATATTAAGTCTCGTTCATGAAAAACTAGAGCTTAATTGACTATAATTGTTTAGTTTTTAAGTTTGCTTTTTCGAGTTTAACATTCATTTGTTACATGGTTTATTTCGGTGTCATAGCTTATTAGATTGTGCTTATTTTTGTGACTAAGCTTGTTTCAAAAAAATCCTTTTCGTTAATATAGCAACCAGTTTCACGTTTGGTTTGTAAAATTCAAATTGGGCCATTAAGATTTGATTGGACTGGTGGTAGACAAGTTGGGCTGAGAATTGGATCTAGGATTTGAATTGGACTCGAGTAAATTGGGTTTGCAATGTTTTAATGTAACAGAGATAAAGAAAAAATGCATTTGTTATATCTTGTGACACTTAACAGTTTGTGATTTTGTGCTTGACTTTGGTACCGGTCTACTCATGAGGCGAGGAGCTTACGGGTTTATTTAGCTAGATAGAATTTAATTATTTTCTTTAGCTAAATAAATCGGGTGGTATTCGTTTAATTGCGGGTCTCCGATTCGGTTCATTTTCTAATCTTTTTTCAATTAATTAGTGTAGTTTTATTTTATCGTTTTAAAATATTTTTGCCTAATCGATTTTTGCCATGCTAAGTGTAGATTTATTTTAGTAGTTAAATGCTATGATTAATTTCATTATGAGTAGTGAGTAGATTTATTAGTGCTTGTTAAGTGACTTGTGATTTGGAATTTAGGTGCGGATTTAAAAAGATTTAAAAATCATTAGTCATTAGTATTTTCTTCTCGATTTACATTCCGTCATTTACTTTTAATGAAATTTAATTTCTTGTCATTTATTAACAAGCATTTTATTTTACTTGTCATTTAAGTTGTTGAACATAAGCCCGCACTTAATGAACTTTTCACGTCACTTAGCAAGCATATTTGTCATTCATATCTTTTAGCTTAATTTTAGTATAATCTTGTAGTTTTAAATCTTAGAATTATTATTAGTTTAATTTTTAGTATAAAAATAGTTTAAAACCAAAAGTTTAGTCTCCCTTTTATATGCTTTCCCTTTTAGTAGATTTAGAAAAACAAAACCAAAAAATTTTATGATATTCAAGCTCGATTTACAACTTGAACGTAGATTTCCATTCACTTCTCGTTGGGGAAACGACCCGGAAGGTTTTTTGAGATATCACTTTGGATAAAAGTGAATTTCTTAACCAGACGGAAAATATTATACTATACTATAATTGTTTCTATCCTTATTATTACTTATATTATATATTATATATATTTTATACGTGTTAATTTGGACGGATCACTCCCCCTGCCTATGAGCATCGATATTTGAAAGTGTTTTGCACATAAGAGAGAGAAGTTGCACTTGTGTCATTTAGATCACATTATAAGCCTTATTTTTTAATCATATTTTCTCCCCTTATTAAAAATATCAAATCGTTTGATATTTTGGATATCAACTGATTTAAATTAAGCTTTTGGGAAGAAAAAAATGTTATTGATTAGCATTCTTATTAAGAACATTTTAATGCTCCCTCTCAATTAATGAGGGTATTATATAGTGTTGAGTACATTAATTTGAAAGATTTTGAATTTATTAAAAAATTCTTGAAAATTTGTTCTCAAACACTATATATATTAGCCTATATTATGTTCTACACTACATATATACATATTCACAAGATAGTTTATGAGACAGGACCTGTTATGAGAGAAGACCGAGTATGACAAAGTCATACTATCTGCTGCATGAGCCTGTAGTCCGTCTCAAGTTCCCTTGCACCAACCAATCTTTCCAAATTTCGTATGATCCTCCTTTCCAGCAATTGCTTGTCATTCAGATTCACCATGATGCCTGACCGTCTCTGATCCATGGCTGACCATTTTCTTATGGGCATGTCTTTGTTGTATCCCGGTCTAAAATTAAGTAGCCTGTGTTGGAGAGTGTCTCAAACTGAGTTGAGCGTTTCGTCCGAGAACTTGTAGAGCTCATCAGCTCGTATCAGTCTCTTATATTTGCTTAAGTCCTCATAGACTACCCCTTGTGGATCAAATGATGAAGTGTACGGTTCTTTGTCAGAGATTGTAGGAATATCCTTTTGAGTCTTGGTGATATTGAGCTTCTTCTGGTAACTTTCTACACCAAGTTAGACATCTTCGACCCTCTTCTTAATGATGATTCTTCTGGTAAACATACGTAGTGCAACCGCCAAGTCAATAATAGCATCTCCTTTGAGATGGAAGAACTTGTGCTGAACAACTAGAAAGAGCATATCCTCAATGTCATTCAAGTGTAGATTAATAAAGTCACCTTCTTTGAACGTGTACAGCTTCCTATCTGCTCTTCTCACCACAATCTCCTCTAAATACCCATAACCAAATTTCTTGTTGACCGTCACACTGACCACACTCGATATCTTCAAGGTTGAGTAGACATCATGTCAAAAGAGTTTGTTGATTTGAGATTTGTAGAATAGCTGACGCTTGGGTCCCCAATGTGAAATTCCAAAAGCAACATCTTTGTTTTAATCCACTTTGACTACACTCCATTACTTCGGGATCATGTCTTCAATTCCTACTAGCTCATACCTTGCAGCCTTTGTCTTTGTAATTGACATGGTATACTACCTTTCTAAGTTTTTTGACATCAAATACTCAAGATCGTTGTTCAAGAAGTTTTATGCAGGAACGGTTAGATGACCTGGGCGACCTTACAAAGGTAGAGGCTTGATAGGTCGTTTTTAAGATACGTATCAAACAAATAACCCTCAATAATATATATAATAAAATACATATACATAAGCAAAGTATCAAACAAATTATTCATAGGAAAGAATAATAAGTAATCAACACGGGTATCGTTCTCCTTGGTGAGAGATGAATGGAAATCTACGTTAATGTTGTAAATCGAGCTTGATTGTCATTTAAGTTTTGGTTTTGAAATTCTAAATCTAAAAATGCAAAGGGAAAGCACATAAAGGCATGCTAAATTAGGAATTAAGGCAATTTAAATTTTTTAACAACATTTAAAAACAATTAAAGCAAATTAAAACAAACTAATTAAATAAGACAAAATAAAACTCTAAAATCTCAAAATGCAAATTTCTTAAACTAAATAACTTAAAGTAATTTTTGAAAAACATAAATTATTTTATTTGTATTTTTATTATTTTTAAAACTAATTTTAAAGCTTTTTAAACTAAAAACACAATTAAAAAAATATTAAATGAAAACTGAAAATTATGAAAAAAATCAGAAAAGTTTTTGAACTAATAATAAAGGTTTAGGAAGAAAAATGGGATTCACAGCTTATTCCAATAAGCTGTGAAAAATAGATAAGCCAAATAAGCTCAAAACTAATTCTAGTATAAGAAATAAATGAAACAAATGGATTATGAAAAAGACCCAAGGGCGCGTTGGTAAAGGTGTTGGTGTGTTAAGGGGGAGGTCACAGGTTCGAGTCCTGTGACCTACCTTTTTGAGAAAACATTTTTTTTAATTTTCTTTTTGAAAAAGCTAAAGAACAAACCAAAATAAGCTACTTTAATAAAAGAACTTATTGATGAAACTTATTAATAAGCAAGAAAAAGCACTAAAGAAAATGGTAGTTTGCATTTTAAGACTTTTTAGTTTACTTAAAAACTGTTTGGATTCATAAGCATTAATAAGCCCCTAATAAGCTAACAAAAAGAAAACAAGCTAACACAGACCCTACCCTAGACTCAATAAGCACTTAATTACAGGAAATAAGCAAACAAATAAGATGAAAAGCATTAAAAAGACATTGAGACAACAGACTATAAGGGCTTTTAAAGGACTTTTTACCAAACTTTTAAGCTAAATTGAGAACTAATAAGCACTTGAAAAAAGCTAAAACATAAAAACAGATGAAGACCTAATCTCAAATGACTAAAATAAGCTAGAAATAAACAAATAAGCTAAAGAAATAAGCTAGAAAAGAAAAATGTAAACAGACAGAATGCTACTACTTGTTTTTTGAGTTTTTTGAATTGAAATGACTATTTGCACCTAATTTTTAGAACTCAAAATTGATTTTAACTAAATGAAAACTTAAAACAGATTATCTCTACACTATAATAAGCTAAATGCCACAAATGCTTACCTAAATTAAGCTATTTTAAGACCTCAAATTATCTGCATACTTAGGCTTCCTAAGAACAAACTAAAACCACTCCTACTTGACTGTTTTAGATCCAAATCACTCAAAAGGATTTTCTAAAATTTACTAACCCAAAACAGATGAATAATGATCCATATGAAACTCATTTGAACATAAAAACACTACACCTTAAGCATACTTTTATTAATCCAAAAATCAAACAGTTTAGTACACTTTTGAAATAGCAAACTTGAGATTTTGATCAAACACACTAAAAACTAAACAAAACTTAATCTAAGTTTATTAAAACTATCATTTTAGACCTTATATGAGCTTATGGGAACTTAATTGAGAACCAAAAATAGTTTACACCTCATTTGACCCTTTTTAAGCTCTTATCCCAAATACCCCATTAAGATTAGCAAAGGCATTTTAAAGATAAAACAGATTCTAATAAGCCTTGAATTGCCAAAAAAGATTAAGCACTATGCATATTAAGGATAAGTAAGCAAAAATTAAGGAAAAATAAGAACTTAACAATAAGCTACACTAATAAGCTATTTTAACTAATAAGATTGACATAATCAAATAAGCTCTAATCAAACTAAAACTAAGCTATAAACTAACATATTAAGCTATCTCAAGACAGAATAAGCACAAATAAACTATGAATAAGATGAAATAAGCAGACTGATAAGCAAAACTAGAGATTAAGCTTAAATAGTAAAATGAGTGTGTACCTTGATCCCAGCTTAACAAGGATCTAATTTGCTCAAAGGAGCTTATCTACAAGCTCCAGCTTGTTGTAAACAACCTGGTAGAAACACCATAAGCCCATCCATTTCTGGCTTATCATCCAAAAGCTTAACATGCAGAACTTTGAGGTATTATGAGTGCAATGGCTTATTCAGCTAAGCTTTGAGGAGGCTTAGCTGTATGAGCAATAGCTTAAAAGGTAATGAGCTAATTTGAGCTTATTAGATTATTTTAAACACATTTAAACAACAATAGCATTAAAGTAAAAGACATAATTTAAACTCAATTAACTGAAACTAAACTTTTTATTAATTGAAAAGAAATTACAAGCTTTTAAAAAGAAAATTACATTAAAGAAAATTACAATAAGCTGTTAAATAAGCTACACTACACTACTCCTACTCCTATCTAGATGATCCTGCTGTGTGAAATATCCCCTTTATTTATAGCGGCGATGAGAAGGTTCTAGGCTTGAGGAGCGTCCCACATGCTTCAATCTCATCCCTTGATCAATAACAAACTATGAATCCTTCAATCTAAGCCCTTGGATCCCTCTATGTCTCATCATCCAATGATATCACTCAGGATTGCCAACGTGGCAAGGTTGTGTCAGACATGTCAGCTTAAACCTTCTAGAAGCAAAGGGAGCGTGTGTGTGAATGGTGTTTTTACCCAGCGTGTTAATATGATTGTGTGAAAAATGGGAGGGAGGGAAGAAGTACAGTAACATTGACCAACGTTTTGATATCAATTGACTTTGACCCAGGAGTTGGATTGGGCTTTGACTTGGGCCAGGTTTTATGGATTTGGATTAATGGTATTATAGATTTGGACTTTTATTTAAAAGGCTAAGGTTTTGTGTAGTATAAATCTTAATGGGCTGACCCGGCCTATTAAATGGGTACGGGTTGGTCCATTAAAAGATGTATACGCCTTCGGCTTTGATTTCTTGCACTCTTCCAATCTCGTGCTCGGTTTTATCCTTTTGCTTCGTTATTGTCCATTTTAGATATATCCGTTACCTGCACAATACAAATCACAAAACACACATATACAATGCATTTTTTATGTATTTTTGGTCTTTTAAGCTCATTTTAATAAAGAAAAATGATATGTGATTAAACACATATCAAAAATCCCCCATACTAAGCTATTGCCGTGTCCTCACGCAATGTCATAAATACACACTTAGAAAACTAAAAATTTCAACCCTCTTAGACTAATTACCTCGAAAAGTAGCTAAGTGTTCATCTAAGGGGATTAAGAAATCACTAGTTTTGAAAAGCCCCCCGTTTTACCATTTTTATGCATTTATTATTATCATTCATACATATCATAACTTTAAGGAACAAGAAACACTAAAAGGATAAATTCATCGTCCTTGATTTTTCACCTGCCCCAAACTAAGCTTAAAAACGAAATCATTGTTAAATACAAGTTAAGATGCTAACACTACTCATAAATGCTAATTGTGTATGCATAGCTACTTTCCGCTCCCTTATTCCTAAATCCTCTAAAGATTTTATTATTATTATTTGTGACAAATAAATTAATGTCTTATTCATATAAAGTAAACCCGGTTTAGACCACAATTAGTTTGAAATCCTTTCCTAAAGAGACGATATGGTGAGAATAAGGTCCACATTAAGGTTCTAATTTCGCACGATTTAGATGAATTAGGGGTTATCCTTTTTATTTACATCCGAAACAACTCAACTATACGAGTCCATAGACGGAGCTTTTATTTTCATAACTTCTGAAGTCCAAAATTTTGGCTTTATTATTAATTATTATTATTGCAACATAATGTAAACCTCAGTCCAATTAAACAACTGACACACCGGGCGTCCCTAAACCGACAAGAGCCAGTGAGTCCTATTATTCGACCAACTCGTAATTTCTTACCGACCATTTTTGAAGTGTCATGCAAACATCTAAAGCAACCGACCAGATGCAGCAAACTTTTATCAGTCTCGGATTATTATTCTTACTATGGGCCTTCTTTTGAAGACTGCCACATCGGGAGCGAACCGACCAGAGAAACATAAACTTTAATTCAGCCCATAGTTATATTTTATTATTAATTAAACTTATTACCGTCCACCCTTTAAAACTAACACAACGTTTATGAGAGCCGACATGATCTATAAAGTCTTATTCGGCTTCGGGTTTATTACATTATTATTATTAGCCAAATTTAAAGTCCTGTGGTCTTTTAACTACCTAGACAACGGTAGCGAGTCGTCAAGAATCGGTAGCCTATTTCCCCATAACACTGACAAAACCTCGATGTGTACCTTACTTTCACCAGAAGGAATCTCTACGAAGGGATCTAAACTAAGAATCGCAAAAACCAAAGCAACTTTATTTATTAACAATTATGTAATGTTGAAGCTGGTGGGAGCAAAAACCCACAATTAACCTCTATGAGCTCTAAAGAGATCCAACTACTCCACGCTTAGCATCTAACTTATACTCAACTCTAACATTTTTTGTTCTTCAAAAATTTAAAATCTTTAATAAAAAGATTCGCGAATGCTTAGTCTAATAAAAACAAACTTTGCATATTTAAAGTCTATTATGGAAACTTGCAAACTCTTGGCTTTTTCAAGCTAGAATTCGAGTTTTAAAGCTTCTTGTATAAAAGACTAGCAAAAGTTTTAATTTATATAAGTTAAGGGGAAGCTAGAGCGCAACATGCTCGATCAAGTCAAAATTTATTCACAAAAAGAAAAAAATTCGTGTCAAAACACTTACTTTATTTTTGAAATTTTTTTAAATTTGGCCTAAAAATCACATATTTTTACTATTTTTAGTAGAAAAACAGGATTACGTGAAGACAAGACAAATGCAAGTAAGATCGAATCGAAAGATCCCCCAATACTAGAACTAAATATTGTCCTCAATGTTTAAAGGGTATCTACGTAAATCTAAAGCCGTTTATTAATTATGTTAATAGATAAACATGAATCAATAAGATCTAGGATATCGGATTCTCATATATAAGCATGCAAAGTATAGAAGCTCGAGTGAACGATGGACAAAACCACGAGTACGAGAGTCTTCATAATCCAGGCAATCCTGAAGATAAAACATAAGCCACGAAACAACAAGAAGGAAGAGGCAAGCCTCCACAACGACACACTTATAGAAAATAAAAAAGAAGAAAGAAAACGTTCACGGAAGAAAGTGATTGCCTCCTGAGAAGCGCTTGTTTTTGTACGAGTCTCTAGCTTGACTCTCCCCATATCATCGTGATATTAGGGATGAAACATGTGGAAGAGTAAATCTCTATCGACATTCATAACCAGATGTCTAGATAAACATTGAAGCACATGAAAGTTCCACTCCGATGAGATACCACCGGCTCTAGAGAATTAAAAGCGGAGATGCCGGGGTCAAAAATGGTATCCTCACTCCTAGAGGAGAGAAGAAAAGGAGAATCCATCGAATAAGTAAGACAAGGAAGAAAGGTTCTGATAACAAATGCGAGGAAACATAATGGGGCGATCCTCAAAATGGTAGACCTCACATATGTTGGGAGGAAAAAGTTCTCCTCATGAATCCCGGGGATCAAAAAACTTTGACCCTAACTCTCCAAATTAAACAGGTTTATTAAATTAAGGCTTCTGTTCATGATCTAAAAATACCTCAGGAGGGAAGATTAGGGATAGTGTCATTTATAAGCAAACTCTTAAGATAGATTATATCTCCCTCCGAATCGTGATAATTGTTCTCAATATCTGTAGAAATATCCATATCTAGAAAAGCATCGATCTCATCAATTTCGCCTCTTGGGTCGAAACACTCATCCTCATTAGCATCGGAAAGAGGTGTGACAAGCAAAGTCGGACTCATCAGGTTAAGAAAACAAAGAGGTCCCTTACACACCAGATGTTCTCGTAACACCTCAACAAAAAAATAGGAATTACTTAACTAGGAGTATATACATTCGTGCATCGAATTCGAAAAGAGGGTTCGAGTAAATTTTAACCTCATCGAATTCGAAAAGACTTGTATTTAAAAGGCTAAGGTTTTATAGTATAAATCTTAATGGGCTGACCCGACCCATTAAATGGGTATGGTTTGGCCCATTTAAAGATGTATACGCCTTCGGCTTCACTTTTCTCACGCTCTTCCAATCTCGTGCTCGATTATGTCCGTTTTGGCTTCGTTTTTGTCCTTTTTAATATATTTGTTACCTGCATAATACAATTCACAATACAAACAAATACAATGTATTTTTTATTTATTTTTGGTCATTTAAGGTCATTTTAATAAGGGAAAATGATATGTGATTAAACACATATCAGAGAGAGTAAACATATTATTTTTGTATTTTACGACGTTTTCTCGAGTTTTTGTAAAAATTGTGTTTAAATGTCGTGTTTTACGAGTTTTAACGATTTATTAAACGTTTTGAAGTAAAATTAGTGGGATGTATTTAAAATATTTACTAATGTGGTGTAACACGAGTATTTGGCCAATTTTAAGTAAAAGAAAAGATGATTTGTACTAGTTTTAAAAGAGGTTAAGGATGGAGGGGCTAGAAAATTTTCACTCTCTTCCTCCTTTCTCTCCTAGTTCGACCGGCCACAGCACACACACACACACACACAATCCATTGAATTTTTTTAACATGCATTACAATCAAATTATACCATCTTAATCCTTGTTTCAAGAGCTACAAATCCCACTAATAAAAACTCACATGCATTAAGTTTTGAAGAAGTTAGATTTGATCAAGTTCTAGTGATTTGGTGTATAAGGGTGTGTTCAAAGTGGCTAGATTGTTGTTATTTTGGTGTTAGTTGATTGAAAAAGGGTGTTTGGTTGGGTCTTGTGGTTCTTTCGTACGGTTCAACAAGGGGGAAACCATTGTTGAGTTTTGTTCTAGCTTTGTGAGTATTCTAAATTGTGTTTTTTTTGTGTTGATTAATTAGATGTTATTGCATGTATATGATTATTGGGTTTTGGGTTGACTTTGTTTGACCAGAAAGTTTGACTTGACCGTGGCATGTCGAGAAAATTTTGAAATTTATTTTAGGCTTTTGAATATGATAAAGGATGTTCTAAGTTCGTTTTGATATAAGGCGAGCCTTGTAACTCCTAAAAACGAACATTTTACTGCCGAGTCAAGTTTGAGTATTTTTGGGATAAAAAGTCAACTACGAAGTTTGACTTTTGAAAGTCAAACTTACACAAGCTTTTGAATATAGTTCAAATAGCCAAGGGTTCGAACTGTTAGTTTAATTGATAACGAAATATGAAGTTCAGATATATTATCCCTTAACTTTCGCAAAGTTTCTAAAAATAGAAAAATATGAAAATTAGTTGTAAAATTGTTAAGTATGACAATGAGGAAAATGTATTGCGTCGCACTTAGTAGGTTATATATATATATATATATATATATAAAAATATATATATATATATATATATATATACAAATATATATATATAACATAATATAATATATACATACATACATTATATATACATAGCAAACAACGATATATATAAATACATACAACACACACACACACACACCCTAAAATATGAATATATATATATATATATAAATATAATAATATATATATATATATATAGTATAAATATATATATAAATATATATATAAATATATATATATATATACATACAAATAACATACATACATACAAATAATACATATATATACGATTCTTCGGTTCCATTGAGAAAGGATTTTATTTTGAGAAGATTGAGATCTTCGTTTGAAGCAAATAGATTGCATAAATTTTTTGATTAATTCACGAAGTAAACATAATTAAATAGTTGATAAAGTCAAAACTACAAATTCCAAATTTGATCACAAATCAATGTTAAGACGAGTTATAGTAAATGATTCCTGAAATTTATATAGAAGTACAGTATTGTACTTATATCGCAAAATCGAGAGATTTTTAACATGATTTGACATTTTTTTTTTACACATTTTGATTATAATCATATTAAAATGAGTTTACGCTTGAAAAAAACTTGAATCAAAGTTAAAAATCTATCATTTTTGAAACCCTTCTCAATCAACCCAAAAATAAAAACTTTCTCAATCGATCCGGATTATATATATATATATATATATATATATATATATATATATATATATATATTGTGTGTGGTGTTTGTGTGTGTATAATAATATAATAAATGTAATATATATTATAATTAAAGATATATAAATATATATATAAAAATCAAGTATATAAATATATCTTATATATATGAAAGAATGTAATAATGAATCAATATACTATTAGTCACGTACCGCAATATATGAATACATAAGTTCCGCGGTTTAATGACTGAGTTACTTTGCGCTTGATTGACATGATTGATTTGGATCTTTCTTAATGAGAGTTCATAGCCTCGCATTTAAATCTTTTAATAGTTTCAAAACCCGGGAGGGGGATATCGTGAGTTGATCATGAATGAGGTGGTATCTATAGAGTTTGTGAGGTCTCAACAAAACTTAGCTGATCACTTAACAAAGAAACTGGCAAGAGACTTGGTTATAAAGTCTACTTAAGGGATGAGATTAAAGTCCAACTAAGTCATTGAATGCTAGGACACCCAACTCCCTGCTGAGGAAACTTGGTAGCTGAGTTCAATGTGGAAAGCTGAACATTCAGAGGACTGAAGCACATATATTTACAAATCATCCCAAGGATGTGCTTGGAGCCTGCTGAAAAGGAGGATGATGTTGTTAACTTCTTAATGGTTAATGTCTTTGAAAAAGTGCTTAGCGAGAACATGAATAAAGAGGAACCACCTATGTAAATATTGAGGTTTCGCCGCCTCAGGGAGCATGGACTTGGCTTTTACAACATTTATGAATTGGATATGGACACATGGCTTGTATAGTGTTAGGGGCGTTTAAGTGTTTAAAAAGTTGTGTGTATTTACCTTCAGGTACTCAAATGGGTTGAAGGGTTCAATTCTTAGAACACCCTGACTCTGATATTGGTTAAAAGGAATTCATGTCGCTGATGAACTTTAGTTAGTAACTCTAGACTAAAGGATATTCGTTAGTATGGTGGCTTCAACATAAGTTGAAGGATACCATTAGGGAGTAATCCATCAGAGAAAGTATCCTCAACGAATTGACTCATCAGCGGGTTGCTTCAGTTTGAACCTTCAGTGGGTATGCTCCTCAGTGGGCTAGCTGATGGTTTAGGGCACTAAATTAACAACATGTTGGAATGAATTCAATCATTTATAACTGCTTTGACCATTTCATATGGTAAGTTACAATCACATTTAATGGTCACGATAAATATGGTCATGTAACCACTAATTCCTGAAATCAAGGAGGCTAAATATGGATGAGATTATATCTCTTATAATCTCTCATAATTCTTTGACCAAGGGTTTGAGTACTCTCCTATAAATAGGAGATCATAACTGCATGAAGAACATACATAAAACCTAAACACATAACTGCATGAAGAACATACATAAAACCTAAACACTTTGATGCGCAAGGGTTCTTGATTGGTGCCTCAAACAAGAACATACATTTGGTCTTATCCCAAGTAGATATTCGTGATACCCAGGCAATAGGGTCGAATAGTTTACTTTGGAAAGTGATTACACGATTCCAAGTGATATCCGGTAACCATCTTTGGTACGTAGTTAGGTTATTGATTATCTTTACCTTGATCTGGGACACACAACCTCCAACATAACCTATAACAATTACAAAGACAATTGCAAATGATAATGTAGTTTAGTTAAAAAATTTAGTTTTTCTTATTTAATTATGTTTATGATAATTTTAATTTTTAATTGTTTTTGTTGATAAATTTGAATACATAATTACAGACAAACAACTTTCATGCTAATAAGTTGAAAAAGTAACAATGAATTACGATATGTTTTTTGACAACACTTTTAGAAGTGTTTCATTTGGCAAATATTTTTTCAATACGTGAGTTAGCTAAAAATTTCTTTTATAGCGTGTAGTCATTTATTTGTTACACGTGATTTGACTATTAACATACATTGTTATTTGAAAATTAAACACGTTACATAGCTGATGTCTTGTAGTTTGGTTTTATTTCTAATGGTATAACGAGTACAAGTCCCTAGGAACAACGAAAACGTTTTAAGAATCATCAATAACAAGCAAAATACATTTAAAAAACACAATATCTAAAAGTGTGCGTCATTATTAATTCTTATGTGGTGCAAATTTTTATACATATCTATGTTTGTTCTGATATACGACAAGGTGACCTTTATCTTTATCTAAGCTATTTAGATGAAATTGTAGAACCATATTGCATCCTTTAAGAATAAGACTAAACAGTTAACTGTTATCCCTTTTTAAATAATTGATTCCTTTTGCAGAGTAAGTATGGAGGAGTGGGGGCAGGCGGGCAGTTATTGAATTTGCAGTATTGCATCTGAAGGTGATATTAAACAACCCTTTTTAGTAGTATTAATATATATGTTGGGACAATAAAGCACACCTAATTTTATTCCACTGGCTAAAGAATATTATGTTCATGGGTAAAAAAATTGGTCTTCGGATTGAATATATATTGTCGTTAGACACATCCAATGTGGCGGGATTAAATCCCTAATGTCTATCCTCGATGATGGGACCACATCCTTGTAAGTAGTCTAACCTTCCCTAACAAGACATTGTCTTTTCATCCCTTTTCCTTGTCGCTTACTGAATCGAGTACTATAGTGTCTATGATTAGTGACTTCATCGAGTATTGGGTAAAGATATGTTCCACTGCTAAAAGCAAGGTGCAAGAAGAATTCCAAGATTTGAATTTTGCAGAACTATGCACCAAGTGTGAGAAGGTAAGTTTGAACAAATTTATAACATTCTTAATGAAGTCAACTTTACTTTTACTGATCATAAAACTCAAACACACAGGAAGCCATGAATGTATCTTTAGAGAACCTATCGAGTTACCCTTTTGTTGAAGTTGCAGTTATGGATAAAACACGTTACCTAATTATTTGATATTTCCCCTCTGTGCCCTTGATCCTTTCTACATCCCTGATCAATATTCTTACACATGACACCGATTCGTGCACTATGGGACCCACCATTTATGGACAAGATGTAGGGGACATTGATTGAAAGATTTGTCATATGCTTAAAAACAAATTGAATGGTAGTTTAATCCTTTGCTTTTGTGGCCATTTTTTTATTTCCCGTATAACGCACTTACAAGACTTGATATTTAACGAAAACTTTCCAAAATAAGTTAGAACATCATATATTTCATAAAAATGCAAAGTTTTGACATTCTAAGCATGCATATGTAAGATTTACAAAAAGTGGGTCGTTATGCCAAACGCCTCAATCCTACTCACATAACATCATAGTCTTAGAATCCATTTAATAGAAAAGATTTTCAATTTTGAACATGCATGTTTTAAGACATCATACAAAACATTTTGAGTAAACTTGGGGAATCGAACTTGTTCAAGCATGGCTAAGACTTCCAATGCCTACTAGTACAAAAAGGCAAAGTCTTCTATAAGCCTTTACTTCAAACTCGCCCCTTGCCTTCACTCACACCACTTGCACCTACGAAACATAAATAACTACACACGTAAGCAAAATAATTAGTAAGTAAATGGCATAACAACCTAGAAAATGCATAATCTAGAGATCATGCCTTACATCATAGCTAGTCTATCAAACTAGTTAAGCTAGCGGTATAGGAAACACTAACCTTACGCAAACTAGGTTGTCCTAACACATACAACCTCACGAGGGTTGAGCCTTTCTCATAGTTAGCCCACATACTAACTAAGCTACACCTAGTATTGGATCCAAAAGTAACTAGCCTTACTTCCTATACCCTATCCACATTCCATTACCATATAATAATATGATAAAGCTAACAATCATGTTATAACAAAATACTGACCTTGAATCGAGGTTAAACTACTCCAAACATGCCAATGCCAAAGACCCGATTCCTAAACAAAAATCAATAGCTATTTTAGCATTTCATTATACATTACAAAAGTATTATAAAATTATACATATTTCTATATGCGTTATCTATGATTTTATGTATATAAATTGGTTAATAATAAGAACTTTCGGTACTTAATTGAGTATATTTTCTATTGTAGGTTCTATGTACGTTTCGTGGAAGAAAATGGAAGAATACACGAAGATTTAAAGCTTAAACGAAGAAATAACTCAAGTTGAATGCTTCCCGACACCTGTTCACTGTTTTGGTCATAACTCGGTTATACAAACTCTGTTCAACGCGATTTTAGCGGCCACACGAAGAGAATTCAATTATCTACAACTTTAAAAAAGACCAAGTGTTGTAAATGCCCCAAGTACACTGCACTTTCAAATAAGTGAGGCGTACTTTTCTACCAGATTATGAATGCTCATTAATGAGTTTTGCATTTATTACAACCTTTCATGTCCCCCTTCTAAGTCCTTCTATGCACAAAATTCAGGCCCCATGAGCCTATAAATACAACCCCTAAACACCTTATATCTCACATCTTACATACACAACTCATTAGAAGAGAAATCAAAGCCATCAAGGGTGATACTACACCAAGTTCACCCTTGATCATACTTCTACTCCACCGAAGCCTTGTCGGATGATTTGGGCTTGTTATTTCTAGTTTCTAAAAGTGTAGTGACAGTACATGAAGGTTTGGAATAATAAAAATCAATATCTTGGGTTATTGATAATAGTTTTTGGTTGGAAAAAGTTGTAATCACCATCCTTTGATCTAAAATTTTTGGTAAACTTCTATTATCTTTTGATATGAATATTTCTGAAATTTACATGTTCATCATGCGTGTTACTTGTGATTATGGAGTAATTTCGTTATGTTTGTTTAGGTGTTCTTAACTGGTCTATTTACTCTACATATTAACAATTTGTATGCCCATTATTAACTCTAATAACTGACCATTCTTAGTTTTGAGTGCCCAGAATCAACTAATTCTACCAGAATTAACATGTTGCTTGCCAGTATTAAATCTAGAAGCACCAGACTTAATTTGAGTACCAGCATTAACATGCACACTACCAGAATTAATATTTCCATGACCAGTATTAACATTTACCCTACCAGTTTTAAAAGTATTGCTAGCAGTACTAAGGTTGTCTAATCATTTACAGGTTCTGGGATTGAACAGTTTTTGCTTTATTAATTCTGTTAGTGTTATTCCAGGCTGGTGTAGCTTGGCTATCATTAGTATGAACCACCCTTTTGCTCTTAAGAACAGCTTCCCTTGCCATCTTTTTCTCATAATAGTCACAATCCTTAATCAAGTGACTAAGACTTCCACATACAAAACATGATTTTCTTTCAAAAGAATATCCTGCACCTAATTCTCTTTCCATTCTTTGATTCCAATTCTGTCTTTTTTAATATAAAGGAATGGGGAGGAAGTCATTTGGTGTCATAAAAGGGTTGCCTATGAGGTTTTACATGCAGTTGGCACAACTATGGGACAACTATCTGTGGTGGGTGTAGGCACTTTTGGTTGAGTCTTTTGTGGAACAGTCATCATTGACTGAATGGTCCAGAAACAGTTACAGGCTCCCCATCTCTGTCATTGGATTGACAGTTGAGTAGTGAGTCGAACTACACCAGACACAGTCCAAGCTCCCCATCATTGTCATTAGATGACATGAGAAACTAGAGCTAAACATTAGACACTGTAGACTGGGAGATTGAATTGAGTTCCATATTACCATATACATACAAGATCATCTATGTCCTCATGTTCCCTAAGGGGTGATAGTCCACCACTAAGAGGATGGGGCCACCATTAATACTCTACTTTGTTTAAATCTGCTGTATAGAGGGATGTCAATATACCCTGAACTGTTATTTCCATAAGGACAATAATACCTCTGCCATCCTTCCTATAACTTAGGACCTCAGCATTTGATTGTCATGTCATATCCTAAACCTATCTTAACAGTTGAAGCACATCCCACAATCAATAAGCTCCAAAGATTTTTTTAGAAGATTCAAACCAAAATCACAGATTTTTTGTAAAGCATCTTGTCTTTGACTGCTTTCATACCAATCCTTCTATATTTTTTAAGCTTTTCATCTTTTTCGAAAATTTGATTACTTGACAATGCAATTGTTTCATTAAGAAGTTTGCTTTGTGTAGGCTCTAAGCCTGAGATTCTAATTTTCTTAAACCTAGCTTATAGGACAGTTAAGGCAGCTTCTTGGCACCAAATTCAGATTGCAGTCAGCATACTTAGCTTTAAAAGCAGCTAAATGAAACTAAACACAACTTAGAACATATTGATACTCTTATTCACAGGAAAGCCCATTAAGCATGATTAGAGTTCCTCATCTGTAGTTATGCTCTAACCCAATTGAGTAGACCTTCATCAATGGACATCAATGCTTTCCTTTTCAGTTCTCACTGGCTTGAAGCTTGACCACAACTTGCTTCCTGCCCGCATCCATCTTTTGTAACATTTAACTTTCACCCCTAGCAAAAATGCCGTGATTATGGCAATTGAATACACTCAACTTTCTCTTATCAAATGCCACATGCAATTCTTCCATCCGCTCTTGCCTTCTACCTGTCTTCTTGTTAGAACTCTTAATCTTAATGGCAGTCCATAGCACTCTGCCAATTTATATCCAACTCTTCCAAATCCAGATCATCAATTTGGATCTAGTCTTCATGTATCAACTCCACATCATCAGCAATTGTGGCTAGAAAAGAATGGATAACTTCATCAGCAAGACCAGGAGTAGCAGTTGGTGTTGCCTTAGAAGAGGAAGTGTTATAAGTACTATAACTTCCTGAGTTGTGGCTTGGCTTATGCTTGCTTGAAGAGGCTTTAGCTTGTGATAGAAATGCCACATTCTCAGATGTTTGGAAGAAAATAGATGTCTATTTGAAGTCTTTGATCAAGACACTCAGATTATTGTATAAGTCATCTATTACAATGTGTCAATATTCTTCTTGTTGCATTGTAACATGGCTAACCATATCTCACGCAGGATGAAGGGACCCAAAAATTTGTGATTGCAACTTCATCTGACACACTAGCACCAAGTGCATCCACTTGTGATAGGAGTTTTTTTTGAAACCTATCATACCCTTTCACCAAGCTTTCCATAGATGAATAGGTAAATACCTCAAAACTGTTGTTTTATAAAACAGCTTTTTGCTTTTTCATTGAGTTGCATTGCCACCAAACCTTGTCTTATGGCTGCCCAGATCTCTTGGCATCATCCATGCAATGAAAACGTCTGAGATGAGTCTTTTTGGAACAGCCATTAGCAGTAGTGTTCTAGCTTTCCTTTCTTTCTCATCAGCAACCTGTTCTTCCTGTGTGGTTGGAGGAAGAACCCTGTAAACACCATCCTTGCCTTTGGTGACACGCTTCTTCGAGTTTCCATTCTGAATCACTTTCCAAACCTCATTATCTATATATTCAAGATAATGTTCCATCTCCATCGCCCACGTATCATAATCATCCTTTTGAGGACAGCAGTTTGATATTTTTGAAAGTTATTTGGGTGGTGGTTTATGCAGTGCATCTCCTTTTGTTGGATTGTTGGTTAGATCCATTCAAAGAGCATCATCATGAAGGAAAGTTCTCCATCATCATGAAAGAAAATCATCGTTAGCAACATGACTACTTGATTTGGTGGAATAAAATGATTTGATATTGTTCAAACTTGTGTAAAGGTCCCATTGGTGGCTCTGATACCACTTGTAGGACCTTATCAACAGATCCTCAATGAGCCTTAAACTACTATAATCCTTTTGAATAAATCCAAAAAACAATGAGAGACAATAACCGAGATACAAAATTGACGCGGAATATCAATATCTATACCAAAGATAACTCAAAACAAAATACTAAACTTGATATTACTATTACTAAGTTGATTGTGAATGCTCAATCACTGAATATGATTTCAATACTATTCTACGTCCCTTTAAAAGCATAAGGAACCCCGAAACGCGTTAAGAGATAATACTTATCTCTTCCTATATAACCTAAGAGATAACAATTACTATAATTACAACCAACTTAACATGCTACCGCATATTAACTTTAATACTACAGACTTAAGTTAAAGCTGCTGACTTAACTTGCTCTACCAGACTTAACTCTATTAACTAACAGTACTAACTATTTTCACATCAGTACTAACTTTAACTAAACAGATCTTAACTTTAATACTAACAGTATTAAGTCTGTTTACAATATTTTCCTAACATGCAACATCGGTTGTGAGCCAGCAAGATGCAACAAACTTTTATCAGTCTTGGATTATTACTATGCTTTATTTAGAAGACTGCAACATCGGTTGTGAGCCGGCAAGATGCAGTAAACTTTTATCAGCCCACATTTTTATTATATTAATATTCATACCTCCACCTTAAACGAATATCCAACATCTGTTTGTGACCGGCAAGAGTTCGTGTCTTATTTCGGCTTCGTTTTATTTACATAACTTATTATTATTTAGCCAAATTTCAAGCCTGTGGTCTTTAACAACGGTCCCGGGTGGGGGGCCCCCCCCCACCCCCCCCCCCACCCCCTCCCCCCCCCCCGGCCCCCCCCAACCACAAACATCGTAGCGAGCCGACCATGGTCCAAAGTCATTCCCACAACACTGACAAAACCTCGATGTGTACCTTACTTTCACCATAAGAATCTCTACGAAGTGATTTAAACTAAGAATCACAAAAACCTAACGTAACTTTATTTATTAACAATTATATAACGTTTATTAAGCTGATGGGCAGAAGCCACAATTAACTTCTATGAGCATAAAATTTCCAACTACTCTATGTTTAGCATCTAACTTATATAAAACTCTATCATTTCTCGTTCTTCGCAAATTTAAAATCTTTAATAAAAAGATCCGCGAATGCTTAGTCTAATAAAACAAGCTTTGCATATTTAAAGTCTATATCATGGAAACTTGCAAACTCTTAGCTCTTTTCAAGCTAGAATTCGTGTTTAAAAGCTTCTTGTATAAAAGACTAACAAAAGCTTAAATTTAAGTTAAGGGGCAAGCTAGAGCGCAACATGCTCGATCAAGTCAAAATTTATTCCTTAAAAAGACAAAACATCGTGTTAAAACACTTATTCTATTTTTGAAAAAATTTAAATTTTGGCATAAAATCACATATTTTTGGTGGAAAAACGGGGTTACGTGAAGACAAGGCAAATGCAAGTAAGATCAAATCAAAAGATCCCCCATACTAGAACTACACATTGTCCTCAATGTGAGACTGTCACCCCTATACTAAGTTCAAGGCATAATCTAAATATTAGGAGGTCTCTACGCAAATCTAAAGCCGTTTATTAATTATGCTAATAGATAAACGTTAAATCAATAAGATCTAGGATATCAGATTCCCATATATAAGCATGCGAAGTATTGAAGATCGAGTGAACAATGGACAAAACCACGAGCACGAGAGTCTTCAAAATCTGGGGCAATCCTGGACATAAAACATAAAACACGAAACACGAGAAAGGAAAAGGCGAGCCTCCTCACATCACACTTATTAATAATAATTATACTAATATACTACTACTAAGGGTAAGCATGGGTTGCCACCCACGAAGCGCTTGTTTTTGTGCGAGTCTCTAGCTTGACTCTCACCATATCATCGTGATATTAGGGACGAAACAAGTGGAAGAGCAACATTCCATTAGACATTATATGCCACCGGCTCAAAAAAAGAAAAGCGAAGATGTCGGGGTCAAAAATGATATCCTCACTCCTGGAGGAGAGAAGAAAAGGAGAAATCACCAGATAAGTGAAATAAGGAAGAAAAATTCGGATAACATATGTGAAGGAAAGATAATGGCGATCCTCAAAGGGTAAGCTCACATATGTTGGAGAAAAAATTGTCTCATGAATCACGGGGTCAAAATCTTTGACCATAATCTTCAAATCATTAATATCTCTTAAACTTCTCGGGTCACGGTCGAGGAACACCTCGGGAGGGGACTAGGGGTAGTGATTCGTAGTTTTATATACCCAAAATATATATATACTAATATAACTTTAAGAGTAATTAAGAAAATTTACCAAGTTACCCTTGATAAAATTCACTCTCAAAAATATATATAATATAATATATAATACGTATATTAAACCGGGCAAGTATGATCACCCGGGTCGTATCCCCAATGACTAGTGAAATTGAAACCACGTTAAGGTTCGGATCCTGATTTGAATGAAGCAAAGATATTTTGGATAAGCTATTACCACTAATTAGGAAGCAACAAATAATGACAATTAAGCAAATAAACTAATTTTAATCCTTAAAAATGCAAACTAAAATTTCACTAAATGAGAAAAAGTGCCGAAAATTATTAAAAAATAAAAGCCCTAATTTTTATCTTTTCATAAAAGTTTAATTAAACTAATTAAAACTTTACCCTAACTATTAATTAAAACTTAATAAACCTTATTACTAACTAAAATAGGGACTAATGGGGCAAAAAGGGAAAAGGATTAACTGAGCTAGAGCACTTAACGGGCGAGGATTAACTAAGAAACAACTAAATAGAAAAATTACAAGAATGGTCCTTGAGGGTATACCCCGATAATCAAACTAAGGCCCGAATTAAGGTGAGATTTGAAAAGT
>BQNB010104334.1:0-23841 GCA_026074375.1 Tanacetum coccineum | reverse complement strand
TTGATTTGTATGTATCTCATCAATCTCATCATATAGAATTGTTATAGCTTCAAGGTTTTGTAACCCTAATACTAGGAGAGTATTCATATTATTTGTAATAATAATATTGGAGCTTTTATTGTTGAATTATATTCTTTTATGTTACTGTTTCATTAAAGAATTCTTCTTATATTAAAGATTAGATTCTGCATAATCTTTAGTATTATCTAAAAAAGTTTCTTAACTAAGTTGTGTTACATTTATCTAGCATAACTAATCCTTATACAAGCTTAAGGAATTTGATCATTAGAAGTTAACTATGATCTAACAAGTGGTATCAGAGCTTGTTGCTTTGAGAAACTTTGCTAAAAAGACATGGATCAAGACTCAGCACATATGGTGGCTGCATCACAAGTGCCTATGCTCAAACCGGGTGAGTATGTACTTTGGAGGATGAGGATGGAACAGTACATCCAGATGATTGATTATTCTCTATGGGAAGTCATAGAGAATGGTAATGCACCTCCAATAACAAAAGTTGTTGAAGGTGTTGAGACTACAATTGCTCTTACAACTGCTAAAGAAAAGGCACAAAGGAGGTTTGAGTTTAAGGCAAGAAGCACTTTATTGATGGGCATCCCTAATGAACATCAATTGAAGTTTAACTCCATCAAAGATGCCAGGTCATTGTTGTAGGCTGTTGAGAAGAGGTTTGGAGGGAATGCTTCTACTAAAAAGACTTAGAGGAATCTTCTAAAGCAGCAGTATGAAAATTTTACTACATCTAGCTCAGAGGTGTTAGATCAAACCTTTGATAGGCTTCAAAAGCTTATCAGTCAGTTGGAGATTCATGGTGAAAGTATCTCACAAGAAGATGTGAATTAGAAGTTCTTAAGAAGTCTGTCACCAGAATAGAACACACATACCATTGTATGGAGGAACAAGCCTGAGATAGATACATTAAGCATGTATGGTCTTTATAACAACCTGAAGATCTATGAACCAGAGGTCAAAAGGACATCAAGCTCAAGCTCAAACACACAAAACATAGCCTTTGTGTCCTCAAATAGCACTCATAGTACAAATGGAGCATTAATATACTTATGCTGTTTACAACTGCTAGCACTCCAAGATACTGCTTTTAACTCAACAACAAATAACAACTTGAGTGATGCTGTCATTGTGTGCTTTTCTTTTGCAAGCAACTAAACAGTCCCACAAACTTAAGATGAAGGACTTGTAACAAATTCATCCTGATGATTTAGAAGAAATGGATTTAAGGTGGCAGATGGCTATGCTAACAATGAGGGCAAGAAGATTCTTAAAGAAGACTAGAAGGAAGTTTTCTATGAATGGTACTGAAACTATTGGGTTTGACAAGTCCAAAGTAGAGTGTTACAACTGGCACAAAATGGGACACTTTGCAAGGGAGTGCAGGGCTCAAAGAAACCAAGAAAACAGGAATAAAGAGAACACAAGAAGAGATGTGCCAGTAGAGATAACTACTTCTAATGCTTTGATCTCATGTGATGGTCTTGGTGGTTATGATTGGAGTGATCAAGCAGAAGAAGGTCCAACTAATTTTGCACTTATGGCTTAATCTTCTATAAGTTCTAACTCTGAGGTATCTACTGATTTAAACATTCATGCATCTTGATTGGAAAATGTTAAAAAATTCTTAAAGAACAAAATGAACAACTATTAAAAGACTTAAGGACATCTAAGATAAATGCTATTACTTATAAATTAGGTTTAGAGTCTGTAGAAGCAAGACTTCTAGTTTATAAAAAAATGAGTTTGTTTATGAGGAAGATATCAAGGTCTTTAAAACCGTGAAATTTAATTTAATAAAGAGTTCTACAAATCTAAGAAGGAAGATGGAACTAGGCTCAAAAACAAAAGGATGAAATTCAGCTTATAGTAGAAAATTTTGAGAATTCATCTAAAAACTTAAGCAAACTACTAGATTGTCAGATAGTTGATAAGTGCAAAATAGGTTTAGGGTATAATGCAGTTCCACCTCCTTATACAGGAAAATTTATGCCTCCAATACCTGATTTGTCATTCTCTAGTCTAGAAGAGTTTATGAATGAGCCTATAGTTAGTGAGCCTACAGTTAAGAAGCCTGTAGTTGAGTCTAGTGAAGCTAAGGCTAGTGCAGACAAGTCTAAAGTAGTTAGTAAGAATAATGGTGCTCTAATTAATTAAGGATTGGATGTCTGATAGTGAGGAAGAAGGTGTGCCTCAGGCTAAGATAGAGAAGAAAACTGCTAAACCTAGTTTGCTAAAATAAGTTGTTAAATATAAAGAGCAATGTAAAATCTCCTAGGAACATAACTATTATACAAAGGTAATCAAAATAGGGCAGAACACACATGGCTCCTAAAGGGCAATAAATAAACTATAATAATATGATGGTCTCAATGATTATGAAGTAATTTGAAATGATTAACAAATATATATACAAAAATAAAGAGATAACTATTAAAAGGAGTAAATATCAATTATTTTTAAAAATATTTAATGTTATTTTGCATTATCATAAAAAGTCGTGGGTTTAATTTATAGTTATCTACAAGCGAATCAACCCCCTCCAATATTAGCAAGGCAACTGACTATCTTCAGAAGCCTAATGAAAAAAGAGTCAAGCTACACTGCACATGATTGAAATTGAAATTCTCATACAATTGTTCTTCAAGAGAGTTTTCTGTTTGTTTCTTGGATAGCTTGCATTACCTCCAAATCTTGTTTCAATGGCAGCAAACATAGATTTAGCATCTGGATACTGACTAATTTTAGCCTGATGATCATTTGGGAAGTGCCACGAGTAACAAACCCGCCCTAGCATTTAAAACCCCATCATTCTTTTTCTTTGTCTACTCTTCTAGCAGTTGCAAGTAGACAACTTTAGTAACAGGAACCCCTTCTCCTACCATTTGTTTGAGATATTAAGACCCATGAATCACCATTATACTATCACCTCCTAATGTGCATAGTCTTGGATCTAGAAGTACTACTTAATCCTTATAGCACCACATCTCATACTAACCCTTCTCCCCTAATTTGAGTAAAGGAATCTTTGCAATAGACCACAAATGTAGATATTCAAGCACCATGTTTATAGATCAAAGTTTCTCAAAGAAAGGCTCTGATACCAATATGTTGATCCCAAATCTATATAGATTCCTTACCTTGATAAATGGAGTAATGTTACCTTGATAAATCCAAAATAACAATAGTCAAAACTTTGTGTGAAATATCAAAGAGTATGCAAAATCACTCATAATATCTAGAAGATATATCAATGAAACAGTAAACTTGAATGAATGAACATAAGATGTAATAAAACGCTTCAATATTATTAATGATGATAATACGAGTACTCTATCCTAGCACTAGGGTTTACAACCTTGAAGCTTACAAGACTCTTAATCTTTGGATCTATGTATGTGTATTTTGAGAATATGAGAGATCTCTATCTATGACGATATATTCAACTAATGCCCAAGAGCCTCCTCCTTTTATAGACTAAGTAGTCCTAGTCGGCTTACAATATATACTACATAAAAACGTAATCTTCTAAATAAATACATTAGCATATCTTGTACAAAATATCTCAACACATAACTTCACAAACACGCATTCATGTTCACCAACCAATCTTTCTCTCCGCCTGGGGAATAGTTAGGTATTGATCATAGTTTAGCTTAGTTCTACTTGCTTGAATCCTTTCAAGTAAGATTTAATTCCCGCATATTAGCCTTCTTGTAGTCTATCTTTTCTTTGTGTGTTTGTTCGTAATTTTCATTGACTATTCCACTCTTCACTATGGAGAATGCGAATCCATCATCAACCCTAGGATCCTTTCCTCAGGAACCCCTTGACACTACTCACGCTAAGTTCACGGCCCGAATAAACAAGCTATTAACAATGAGGCAGACTATTGATTCTCTTCTTTTCAAAACCATTAACGAAATGACCAACCAATCTTCCGACTCTGAGATTTTCTACCCTGAGGAGAGAATCAAGGAACTTGAATTAAGAACACAACGAAGAAACAATTTTGAGGAAGAATTGTTCAGAAATAGTTTTCCTACAGAAAAAGAACTAGCTTACCATAAGGAACTGTTAGGAGAACCTCAACCCCCTTTCTCGACCCTAGAACCCAAGATTAGGAGGGGTGACCCTTGGAGTTTAAAGATTCCTTGTGTAATCGGCACCGTTTACACGGGCCATGCATACATAGATCTGCAATCTCCTATTAACATCATGTCTCGTGCTTATTACAACAAAATAAAAGAAAAACCCTTTCAAGCACGTAGGAACCCATACCAACCATACAAGTTTTGCAACTTCGTTGGAAGAGCCAAAAACATGCATATATTTATTGGATGCTTCGTTTATGTTGTAGACTTTATGATTTTAGAAGATTTGGGAAGCATCATTGATAGTGGCTTAAGTGAAGTTGTCTTAGGAAAACCTTTTGCACAAACATCTAAACTCACTTATGATGAGTCCTTAGGACTAATTAGGTTTGCCCAGAAAGACGATGAGGTTGTGTTTAGGATGCCCCAAAGAACAAAAGAATTAGATCTCGTATCCCCTTTAGAAAAGGATAAGTTTGAAGCATTCTTCATGGATAGCTTAAAGGTTAGAAAAATGGGATTCAAGCATATCATTGAAAAGAGAAAAGGATATTACAAGGCTTGCATGAACCTCGGACATAGTTACAAAAGAGATAGGGAGACAATTGAAAGACTCAAAACCAACCACATAAGTATCATCAAGCTTAAAGAGTAGTGTGACTTCGAGTCTAGCTACAAGACTCGTTAATAAAGAAAAGAGCTTCTTGGGAGGCAACCCAATCTACTTTTCCGCATATTAGGAGTGTCATGCGTGTTTTATTCTTCATAATTTGTTTTATTATGTTTGAACTATCTTGTAATCATGCTTTGCATTGTCTTTAACCTCGTCTTAATTTCAATCAAAGGTATTTTGCAAACAATAAGTGTAGGGGAATTTATCCGGCTTTTGAGCTAAATTCAAACATGTTAAATGAATTGTTTAAGATTAATTCGCGTCAGTTTCGAGTCATATGATTGAATTGTTAAATCTCAGGTTTTGTACAGCTATTTATACAAGAATTAAGTTATGGAATCAAGTGCATGAAATTTTTTATCAAAAACAAAAATTTCGTTTTCACAGACTGTGGAGACGGTGTCACGGTTAACACGCGACGCCGTCACCACGACACCTGTGGCGGGGTCACCACAACCCCGACGGCGTCAAACGCCCAGGTTCAAAAAACTTAAAAGTTTTTAATTATTTTTGAAAATAAAACTTACACGACATTTCATATATGTATTATTCTGCTGTTAACCTGCAAAACCTAATGAGTTTAACAATTCTTTCATCCTATCTATCGAGTTGAACTCTAAATTCATATTGTATATTTGATAAAACAGACGTTTTATGCTTGGTATAGTTGTCTTGTCTTTGATTACATGTTATATTTAATAAGGAGAAGCTTGGAAGTTCTTAGGAAGTTTCATTGGATGATTCTCAGAGGACGATTTAACCAGTTATCACATGTTTTTTTCTCTACTATTGAGTAAACCGGGGGAGTAATAGTTCCTTTTCCTTATTTTCTTTTCCCTTTATTCGTTTTAACGGGTACTTCTAGAGAACATTGGGGACAATGTTCAACTTAAGTGTAGTGGGAAATAAGACTTAGAAATTATTCTTTTATTTGTCATTTGCTTTGTCCTTAAAAAGATGGGTAATTATCAAAACATAGCATAAAAGGGTGATTTTTACCAAAATTTAATTTTTTTTACGACACATACCAACGAAAACCGAGTATTATTAGCGTCCCGTGGATAGGAATTTATATGACTAGCACAAAAATCTCAAAATTCCACCCCCATAATGTGAGGTTCGCCCTTAGATATAATACCTTTAGCTTGTTCGAGTTAAGGAGTGAGCAATCATGCGTGTCTATTCCGTCATTACAGATGTGTATGCGTGGTTTTGTCGCCTTTTCTGGAACAATGGTATCGGTTATTTTAGAATTATGAGAGTGTACCAGTAGTATATCAAATTCTAAAACTTGTTTTAGTGATGCATCCTGAGACCGCATAGTAAGTATTAGGATTTGCTTGATGAGAGGCATTAGGATTAACCCATGTTTTAAACCTGTAATTGTTATGATGGTCACACCAATCATATAACTATCCCACACCCTTGCCATGCACTCACCTTTAGTGCAGGATACCCCTAGTACAACCCTCCGAGCCTATCTTTTTTTACGATTCTCGTAATTTTCTGGTGGATTCCAGATTATTAATGAAGAGCATTGTCACCCTTAAACCAATCGTTACACCCAAAAATTTAGCCTACCTTTTATGTACTCATCTTTAGTACATTATTGTGTTTAACCCAATTTAATTATTGAGTACACGGTTGCTAAGTCCTTATCCTTGTATATACAGTTTTTGGGGACGATGGGGATCATGGTAGCATTTATTTCGCAAAAGAATGGGGAAAAGAAAAAGTTAAGTCCAATTACCCCCATATTTTGTCCAATGATCTCCATGTATTTTATCCACCTCAAATCGGGTCAATATTAGATTGTTATATCGAGCTTGTAAAAGCTTCAAGTGTATGGGTACCGTATTAATAGAACCCCCATGGTTGTACTAGTTATTTTGGTAGAAGTAATAACAAAATTATATATATATAATAATATTATCCTGTGAAAATTCTTCCCAAAATACTTCTAAACAAAAGAAATATAAGTAAAATCTCACAAAGAAACACAATATGTAATATTTTTACCAGGAAGTATGTACTCCTCGTGTCGTGTCCCAACGAAGTCGTAAATGAGATTTGAGAATAATTCGGAATTCGAGTTAAGAATGATAAATGGATTTTTGAACTTTTGATTATATCTAACAAAATATAATAGCATGAACTATAAACAATTAACTAAACACGAAATTTAATATGCACAAAAAGTAAAAAAAGTGAGCTAAAACATGAAATTTAAAATCTAAGAGGCACTACTTTTTAACAAACTTATTTACCTAAAAATTCACAAATTTAAAAGAAAATTTAGGAAAAATGAATTGCAATTTTTTTAACTTTTTATGAATTTTTAAAGAAAAATGAATTAACAAAAATAAACTTTTTCTAAAAATTATCACTAAAATTTTACTTTTATTTTTCAAAAATACTAGATTTAAAAAGAAAATTTTCACAAAAAGAATTAAAAATTTTCAACTATTTTTCTATTTTCTATGATTTATCTAAGAAAAAGATATTATCTAAAACCTATTTTAATTCCTAGAAAATACAAATTTAATTGGAAAAATAAAGAAAAATACTTTTTAACTACTTAAGATGTGCAGAAAATCAATGGCACAAAAATGCCCAAATTTTATAAAGCAATTAAGCCCTAATTTTATCAATTAAAAACCTAACCCTAATTTTATAAAACTAATTTTAAAAATATAAAACTATTTTATTTTTCCAAAAGACAGGGTAGAAAGTGTAAAAATAGAAAATAAAGGGTAGGCGGGGTAACTATTGGAAAGTTACACTCTAGTGCAAACGGGTACCCCTTAACTATTGAACAATTACAAAACAGACCCTACGATATGGCTTATTTTTGGCTTATTAAAAAAGTGAGAATTAGAAAAAACTTAAAACTACAAAGTTGTTAAAGAGCTTATAGACTACAACTTTAACAAAAGCACTTGCTAATTTTATCAACAGAATAAGCTAAAAACTTAGCTTTTTAAATCTGTTCACAGAAACAAGGGGTTTAACTAACTTTTTAAGTTTTGGCTTATTTCTAGCTTATTCCTAAATGAAATTAAGATCTAAAAGAAACTTAATGTAGTCTAAGATGTGTACTAAGTATATCTAACAAGAGATAAGCTAAGTTTTACCAAGAATAACAAGAAAAATGATCTTAAAAAGTGCAAGTTCAGCTTATAACTGTTTTTAAAGCTTTTTCTAATAAGCTAAACAGCTTATTTCTAATCCTTGCAAGCTGAAATTTTGAATATAAGCTATGCTAATGATATAGAACTAACCTAGATAAAAGGTTTTTCAAAATTACAACTAGAAATTGAAATCCTAAAAGAAATAAGCTCTTAATCTAATCTGCTACTATACTACTTTTATAAGGAAAATTAAGCTAATCTAAAAGCTTCTAAATGAAAATTAAGAGGTTGATTGTATAAAGCTAATGGAGTACTAATTCAAAGCTTATTTCTAAACCATATCTCCTAGTTATGAATGCTTAAAAAGAAGCTAGAAATTGAATAGTAACAACAGCAGTAACTGATGTTGCTGATATACTTGACCACAATCTTAATGCAGGCTAAATCTCTTAGCTAAGATCTCTTATACTAACTCACTTCTTGTATCTAAGACTACTATCACCTAAATTGAACACTAGGAGGCTTAAAATCTCTGAAATCTAAAACACTAAACACTTTAATTGCCCTGGTGCTGGCAAGGACTTATTAAGCTCTAAAATTTTAAATTCTACAATCTAACTTTTAAAACCTTCTTAAAACTTGATAACTTTGTAAAACTCAGCTATGTAAAACACTTTGACAGGATTTTGTTGACTTTAAAAGTCAAAAACACTAAAAAAACCAAACACTCCCTTAAGAATTCTATCTTAAACTAAATTGTTAACTTAAATCTATTTGGAAAAACTAAAGCTGCTGAAGACTTCCTTTTATCTACTTTTACACTTTCAGCCTAACTACAAGCTAATCTAATCACTAAAAAGCCTAAGCAATGTGTAAAAATAAACTAGTTACTCTCCTATCATCTTTCCTACTATACTATGACAGATTTGAAAAATATGAGAAATTAATGAATCCTAACAATTATTACTTAAAGACAATTTGCATTCAAGGCTATGTAAACAGTATTAAAGCATTCACAAAAACATTGCAATAAGCTAAATGAATCTAGAGTGAAATATAAAGGGATGAACCTGAAAATTGAAGTGTCTCAGATACTAGCCACTCTATTGAATGAGTGCTTTAAAAAACATGAACCTATTTGGCTCCCTATCCGCTTAAACCAATGAGCCTTAAACTCAATTAAGCTGAATTAGCTTATCTCTCCAAATAGCCTCCAAATTTGAATCAACTTACCTCAAGTGGTCATGTTTTGATGTAAAATGGATTAAATGAGTAAATGAATTACTTAAAACAAAGTTTTGACTGAATTTGAGCTTATTAACAAGAATAAGCTTCAATAGCTTATGATGACCTTATGAAGTAAAAATTGCTTAAAAAAATTGAAATCCAAAGAAACAAAGAAGCTGAGATTAGTTTTTTATTGGCACAAATGAGAAAATATCAAGCTAAAATGACAATGGTACAAGTAAACAAATTCGAAAAGCTTAAAAGAAAATGCAAAGTAAGAAAAATACAAACTAAAATTAAACTCACTAACTAACTCCTAAAAATGAACCCTATATGTCCTATTTATAGAGAATTAAAGAAGAGAAGTGAAAATTTCTCGAATCTTCCCTTGAATGTGAGCCGTAGATCTTTCTTCTTCAATTTGTGGCCGTTGGATTGCTTTTGATGAGGTGATTATACCAATTAAATGTTGACACGTAAGCGCAATGATGTGGAGGTAGTTTAAATACGAGGTAAAGAAGAGAAAGGGAGCGGGGAAGTGATTTTGGTGAAGTTGGGTTTGTGTTGGAAATGGGCGGGAAAAACGGTTGGGAAACGGTTAGGAAGGATTTAGCCCTGCTTTTATGTTTAAAGGTTTAAAGTAATTGCATAAATGGTCTTGCTTTTCATTTCCTCTTTTGTAGTGTAAAAACAACTTTCGAAGTTGACATAACAGGCCCTTGTAGTTGATGACTTCTATTTTCCCTTTTAAAAACAACTTTCAACTTTTGCAACTTTGGTCCTTTGAACTTAGAAACTTCCAAATAAGCCTTTGAACTTTGAAAACTTGTCAACATTGGTCCTTTGACTTTCATTTGGGTTTGACTTTTCTTTCCTTGTTGTCTGGCGGATACCGGCTTTAAGTATTTTTCTCTTGTCTCACTTGTACACTTGTCTCTTTCTGTTTCTTTGTCGGTTTTGACTGATTTTGCTCACTTTTGTCTTTATTATCCTTTCCTGCACAACAGACACAAAAGCACACATTTTTCTATCCTTTTGGCATTTTCTTGGCTTTTATTTGGCAAAATCCCGGGTATTTAATATATACAATTAAGCATTTATCAAAATTCCCCAAACTAAAGGATTGTCGTGTCCTCACGCAATGTTATCAAGTGTACACTTTGTAAACTAACAAGTTTTCAAAAAAATTTAACCCCCCCCCTGTGTTTTTCGCAACCTTTTATGAATCACCTTTTTTAAACATCTTAAGCTTTTTTCTCAACATTTTATCTCATGGAAACACATTAATGGCAATCATTGCAATTTGCAACTTTTAGGCTCATTGAAATAGGCTCTCGCCGATTAAATAGAGCACAAAAGAGAAAAGTCAACTTCCTGACTTTTCACTAGACAAAACAAAGCTATTAAACAAGATTCATTGTCAATATAAGCCAAATGGTTAAGCTCTTATCTTACGACTGTGAACTTTTCACTCCCAAGAATAAATTAATGATTAAGATGTGTGCACTCTTTTCAACTCAACCATAGATCAATTTATCTTTATAGTTGAAATCCATCTAAGCTTTACACTCAAGCCTTGTGAGCTTAAATGTTAATAACATAGATAAACCTCATCTCAAAGCTAAAAGAGATTAGGAAACAAAACTTATAAATTGATTTGAGAAAATGAAATTTTTAACCATTCTTTTATTTTCCATATACTTATAAATTATTTTTTTTCAATAGGAATGTTGTTCTTAGTTCGAACCCCTACTTAGGCCTTTCTCCCAAATAGGATATCGCATCAACAACCGGTGTTCTTAGTTCGAACCCCCACTCCGCTGCTAACGTTTGTGGGTTATCGCGACAACACCTTTTTCCTACAAAGCCTAGAATCCAAAGTCCCTTAGTTGCAATCATCACCTAGGCCGCGCTCCCCAGTGATGAATGCCTACGAACCTTGATTCCACGTACATAGTTTTAATCCTTAGTTGCGACCCCATCCGAGTCTCACTCTCAACATGGATACGCCAACGATTAAAACTATATATAGCTTTTATTATTCTATTTTTGCGAATGCTTCATTGGCACGAAAAATAATGCTTTTGCATTAGAAATGCTTCATTGGCATTCTTTTTATAATTATATTTTTGATGAATGGAAAATTCATTTTAGAAAAGCAACTATAATTGAAACCAATAAATCTTACTTTTACATAATAAATGAATTATTTTTTCAAATGTAAGACTTTTTCTAAAGACATTAGGTTGACTTAGTTAAATTAAAAAGAGCACTATAATTAGGTGTGTTTAAGAGATTGTGGAGAAAAAGACACAAATCATGCAATAAGCTTATGTTTCCAAATAAACCTTGCTTAGCAATAAACAATTATTTTTAACTACATCATTTCTTGTTCTTCACATTTTTTAAAACCCCATGCAATAAGGATTTGTGATAAGCTTGGCGCCCACAAAAGGTAGGTAAAGCACTAGCTAGGCATTTTCATTCACCGGTTTCAAGTCAAAATTAACTCCTATTTCTCACCAACGGATTACCAAAAAGTGGTGTTTTTCCCCAAACTAAGCTTCTTTTGAGCTTTTCTTGTAAGCAAAAATTTAAAATTTTTCACTTTTTCACAAAAAGGTAATTCAAAAAGATTCAAACAAGGTTGCGTGAAGTGCAAGTCAATATCGAAGATATCCTTCCCCAAACTAAAATGAAACTTTGTCCTCAAAGTTTAAAAATAAGGGTCAAAAGGAATCTTTAACAAAAATTCTAAGGACATGCCAAAAGAATAGATGTTAGTTCGATAAAGACAAGGATAAGAGATTTCCCACTTTATGAAGAGAAGATTGGAGATCATCAATGGAAATTGTGGGCATTGCTTTGTTCTTCCACAATATTGAACCATGAATCTTCCAAAATCCGGAAAACCTAGACAAACAAGCACAAACAACCAACAAGAACGAAAGAGAACAAGCCTCCTCTCATCATTTACATTGTTAGCTCAAAAATGACTTAAAACGGCTTAGTTTTTGTTAACCGAGTACAAGCTATACTCGACCCCGAATTGATTTGTCCTTGGGGAAGCAAAGAGAAAATAAAAAGAAAAGGATAAGCATGGGGTGCCTCCCACGAAGCGCTTGTTTATTAACGAGTCCCCTAGCTTGACTCATTTCCCCAAACTAGGTTCATTATGGTGGATAATAGTGAGGGTGAAGAAATTCCAAGAGGTGGAAACCTCCCCAAACTAGGTATGAAAGATATACCGTAGCATTTTTGATCCCGGGTTCAAAAAACTTTTTAGAAAAGAGTTTCAAGAGAGAAAATGTGAACCCGGAAAATGCTTTGGTAACATGAAAGTCCATTAAGGGTGGGTGGAGTGGGTCAAAAACATCAAGAGTTAAAGAACTCTTCCTTGTAAGCACATTATCAAAAATACCCGGTTTAAAAACTTTATCTTCACTCCCCTGAGTAAGATGTGGTAATAACCTCAGGATCAGGGGTACAGAATGTAGAAAAGATCGGGGTAAGTAATGTGAAGGTATCTTCCTCTTCATCTAAAACAACATTTTCACCTATACCCGGGTAAGAAAGTTCACTTGTGTTAATTTCGTCAAAAACATTAACTTCAGCCATCACGGGCTCGTCATCAAAAGTAAATGACTCGTACTCGGAGAGAATCATCGAGTCATCAAGGGGTAAAGCATCAATAGAAGTAGTGTCCTCCCCCGAGTCACGGTCACTCTCGATACCCCGTAGTATCGAGTCATCCGAAAAACTAGGCACATCCGCCTCCTCTAAAGGCAAATCAAGATCCACAACGGGGATAGTAGAGGAGGGGCAAAATATAGGAGAAATCAGAATAGGAGGAGAGAGACTAAAAGCGTTAATCTTTTCAATTAAAAGATAACTTTCGACTAATTTCTCCCGAAGAGAAATGTCGAGAGCATCTCATCCTACCGTCCTCCTCAACACAATCATCACGTAAACATCGCATCCATAATCGTCATCGTCGTCGGTATCATCGTCATCGACACAAGCTTCAACGATTTCCGGAGAAATTGGAGCAAGATGAGCAAGTCTACTCGTGGACTTCTCGTAATAGGAATCATCGATGTCGAACAAATTACACTCCCCAACAAAAACTAAAGTCATCCTGACTCACTTGTGTTTGAAACAAGGGTCTCAACACTAATCGTCTCCGTTTCCGGAGTAGTGTTAATATGCCCGTCTCCCATTATGAGTGAATCCTTAGGCTCTACGTTTTGCGAAACGGGAGTGTGTATCGTATTCGGATGAACCGCATAAAATCCCAAATCAATCGCATCATCGTCAATGAAATCTTCTGAATTCGAGCACTACTTCAGACTCTCTAAGCTCTTCTGCTTCTTGTATGATTTTCCAAATTTCAATGCTTAGACCATTGAATTTATCCTTAAGCTCATAAATCTTATCTTCACATTTCCTTCTATAATCAATATCGATCTCCTCCTTTGATATTCTCTTATTCCTAAATCATTCATCCAAATCATTCATCTCATTTAAACACTGCTGCTTTGGAATCTCCAAATCTTGGATCTTATTTCTGAGGAGATTGACTTCATTTAAGGCTTGGATTAGCTTTTTCGAAGTCTCTCCCCCTCAGCAAGCAGTTCCGCAAATACTCTATCCTCTCTTGATCTTTCTGGATTTGGTTAGAAGTTTCTTCTTAGTGTTGATATTTCATTAATGATGTTGTAAATCCTTAAGAAAGACTTTGCAACAATTCTTGCAAATACTCAGGTTGAGTTTGCTCTTCTTCCACAACTTGCTTGATCTTCAAAAATTTCTCCTCAGCAAGCAATAACTTGATGCTCTTTTCATTATGAGGTATGTGATCATACTTCTTCAAGAAATCTTGCATAGCTTCTATAAGATCCGTTTGAGCATGTAGCATTTTCATACTTGTTACCGGAGGAGTCTGATAAACATCGGAAAACTGCGGGGGTTGAAATTGGTCGAAACCGGAAGAATGAGAATTAAAATACTCTTGGTTCATCGGCTGACATTGGTAAGTCTCATGAGGTCCCCCACAGTTTTCACAACAAAGATATTGTTGTGGAAGAGTTTGTGAATCATGGTGGGAAACAAATCAAAATTTCGATGTAGCACGGTTCCAGCTCAAAATGAATCGGGGATCTTTTGGTGGACAATTGTAACCGAAATGAGCACCATTTCCACAAGATTCACAAATGCATTGTTGACAAAAAATTCCATTTAATGAATCACCGCACTCATAACAACAATTATGGTCGATTTGTGGAGGATTTTGTGAAATATTTACACCGGGGTCTTGATCAACAACGCTTGGCTCTCGAGGAGCATTAACAACGTTGGTATTGTCATTGGATGACTCGATAATATCTTAAAGTTTTTGGAAATCTAAACACTAAAGAGGATTGTTGAAAACAAAAGTTGAACCTAAGTCCAGAAAAAGAAGTTACAAGTTGTTTATCCCGACATTGAAATACTTAACCATTTTGAGACTACCTCTTATGTCGGGAGTGATTATGTGTTTTATGAGGATTTTAATCTCGTGGATATGATATTCCCCATGAACATTCAGGGAAAGATATTTGACCCGGGGATAACATTTCATGAGAAATCTTTTGAAAAGGATGCTTTTAAGGATAAGAGTTCAAAAGAGATAGCACCATCCAAAGCTCTTTTAACTCTTGATGTTTTTGACCCACTCCACCCACCCTTAATAGACTTTCATGTTACCAAAGCATTGTCCGGGTTCACATTTTCTCTCTTGAAAATATTTTCTAAAAAGTTTTTTGAACCCGGAATCAAAAATGCTACGGTATATCTTTCATACCTAGTTTGGGGAGGTTTCCACCTTTTGGAATTTCTTCACCCTCACTATTATCCTCCATAATGAACCTAGTTTGGGGAAATGAGTCAAGCTAGGGGACTCGTTAATAAACAAGCGCTTCGTGGGAGGCACCCCATGCTTATCCTTTTTATTTTCTTTTTATTTTCTCTTTGCTTCCCCAAGGACAAATCAATTCGGGGACGAGTATAGCTTGTACTCGGTGAACAAAAACTAAGCCGTTTTAAGTTGTTTTTGAGCTAACAATGTAAATGATGAGAGGAAGCTGTATCCTTTCGTTCTTGTTGGTTGTTTGTGATGTTTGTCTAGGTTTTCCGGATTTTGGAAGATTCATGGTTCAATATTGTGGAAGGACAAAGCAATGCCCACAATTTCCATTGATGATCTCCAATCTTCTCTTCATAAAGTGGGAAATCTCTTATCCTTGTCTTTATCGAACTAACATCTATTCTTTTGGCATGTCCTTAGAATTTTTGTTAAAGATTCCTTTTGACCCTTATTTTTAAACTTTGAGGACAAAGTTTCATTTAGAGTTGGGGAAGGATATCTTCGATATTGACTTGCATTTCACGCAACCTTGTTTGAACCTTTTTGAATTATCCTTTTTGTGAAAAAGTGGAAATTTTTAAATTTTTGCTTACAAGAAAAGCTCAAAAGAAGCTTAGTTTGGGGAAAAACACCACTTTTTGGTAATCCGTTGGTGAGAAATAGGAGTTAATTTTGACTTGACCGGGTGAAAATGCCCTAGCTAGTTCTTTAACCTACCTTTTGTGGGGCCAAGCTTTCACAAATCCTATTGCATTGGATTTTAAAATGTGAAGAACAAGAGATGATGTAGTTAAATATAAGTGTATTTGCTTAAGCAAGGTTTATTTGGAAAACCTAAAGCTTATATGAATGATTTGTGTCTTTTTACTCCCACAAGCTCTTAACACACTAATCATACGTGCTCTTTTTAATTTAACTAAGTCAACCAATGTCTTTAGAAAAAGTCTTACATTTTTGAAAAAGAAATCATTATTAGTAAGTAAGATTTTTGTTTCAAATTATAAGTTGATTTCCAAAGTGAAAATTTTTTCCATTCATCCAAGAAATATAATTATAAAAAAAATGCCAAGAACAAATTTCCTAATGCAAAAGCATTATTTTTTCGAGTGCCAATGAAGCATTCGCAAAAATAGAATAATAAAGCTATAATAGTTTTAATCGATTGGCGGTATCCATGTCGAGAGTGAGAACTCGGATGGGTCGCAACTAAGATTAAAACTGATGTACGTGGAATCAAGTTCTAGGCATTCATCACTGGTGACGCGGCCTTAGTGATGAATGCAACTAAAGGACTTGGATTCTAGGCTTTGTAGGAAAAAGGTGTTTGTCGCGATAAACCCACAAACGTTAGCAGCGGGAGTGGGGTTCGAACTAAGAACACCGGTTGTTGATGCGATATCCTATTGGGAGAAAGGCCTAAGTAGGGGTTCGAACTAAGAACAACATTCCTATTGAAAAAAAAATTATAAGTATATGGAAAATAAAAGAATGGTTAAAATTTCATTTTCTCAAATCAATTTATAAGTTTTGTTTCCTAATTTCTTTTAGCTTTGAGATGAGGTTTATCTATGTTATTAACATTTTAGCTCACAAGGCTTGAGTGTAAAAGCTCAGATGATTGTACAACTATGTAAGATAAATGATCTATGGTTTGAGTTAAAAAGAGTGCACCATCTTTAATCATTAATTTATTCCTAGTGAAAAGTTCACAAGTTGTAAGTATAAGAGCTTAACCATTTGGACTTATATTGACAATGATCTTGTTTAATAGCTTTGTTTAGTCTAGTGAAAAGTCAGGGAAGACGAATTTTCCTCTTTTGTGCTCTATTAATCGGGAGTAGCCTATTTCAATGAGCCTAAAAGTTGCAAAATTGCAATGATTGCCATTAATGTGTTTCCATGAGATAAAATGTTGAGAAAAAGCTTGAGTTGTTTAAAAAAGGTGATTCATAAAAGGTGAAAACAAGGGCATTTTGGAAACTTGTTAGTTTACAAAGTGTACACTTAATAACATTGCGTGAGGACACGACAATCCTTTAGTTTGGGGAATTTTTGATAAATGCTTAATTTGTATATATTAATTACATCCGATTTTCCCATAAATAAAGCCAAGAAAATGCTCAAAAGGATTGAAAAATGTGTGCTTTGTGTCTATTGTCAGAAAGGATTGTTAAAGACAAAGTGAAGCAAAAAACAGTCAAAAACCGGACATCTGAAACGGAAGAGACAAGTACGAAGTGAAGACAAAGAGAAAAAAAAACAAAAGGCCGGATCAACCTTATACAAGTCAGTAAGCTACAATTAATGCCAAGGACCAATAATGACAAGTTTCAAGAAAGTTCAAAGGCTCATTTGAAAGTTTCTAAGTTCAAAGGACCAAAGTTGTAAAAGATGAAAGTGGTTTATAAAAGGAAAAATGAGATATGAACTACAAGGGCCATTATTGACAAATATCAAAACAAATGTTTTTTAAACACTACAGATGGTAGATATCAAACGACGAGGGGGGGGGAGGGAGGACAGAAGGTTGTCCAAATTTACCCAAATGGATTCAAGATACAAAAGGACGAGCGTTCAATTTGCCCTAACCACCATGGGGTCAACAACCTTTCCCGTCGCCAAAACCAACACAAACCAAATTTTCCCCCTCAAATCCAGGTCGCCGCGCTCCTGCTTTTTCTCATCTTTATTAACCTGAAAAAACCCCTACCGCGACCACATCCAAGCGCATGGGACTATACACCCCAAACGCAAGGGCCTTTCCTCCGCTCGCTCGAAAAGAGAAACAAAGCTGGCCAATGATTCACAGAGATTCTGTGATCCAAACGTGCTGTCAAGGATCAAGCTTACATTCTCTCATCGATTCCCTCTATAAATAGAAGTTTAAATGTTCAGTTTAGGGGAGTTAGTTAGTGAGTTTAATTTTAGTTTGTATTTTTCTTACTTTGCATTTTCTTTTAAGCTTTTTGAATTTGTTTACTTGTACCATTGTCATTTTAGCTTGTACTTTTTTACATTTGATCAATAAAAACCTAATCTCAGCTTCTTTGTTCTTTGATTTCAATTTTAAGAAATTTTTACTTCATAAGCTCATCATAAGCTCATTGAAGCTTATTGAAGCTTATTCTTGTTAATAAGCTCAGAATTCAGATCAAACTACTTTGTTTTTAAAAGTCCTCATTACCTCATTTAATCCATTTCACATCAAAACATGACCACTTGAGGTAAGTTGATTCAAACTTGGAGGCTATTTGGAGAGATAAGCTAATTCAGCTTATTGAGCTTTAAGCTCATTGGTTTAGAGGCTAGGGAGCCAATAGGTTCATGTTTTTTAAAGCCACTCATTCAGATAGAGTGGCTAGTATCTGAGACATTCAATTTCAGGTTCAATCCTTTATATTTCACTTTAGAATTCATTTAGCTTATTCCATTTAGCTTATTGCAATGTTTTTGTGAATGCTTAATACTGTCTAATACTGTTTACATAGCCTAGAAATACAAATGTCTTTAAGTAATAATAGTTAGGATTCATTAATTTTCATATTTTTCAAATCTGTCATAGTAAGTAGGAAAGAAGCTAGGAGAGTAACTAGTTTATTTTTACACATATGCTTAGCTTTTTAGTGATTAGATAGCTTAGTTAGCTGAAAGTTAGTAAAAGTAGATAAAAGGTTTCAGCAGCTTTAGTTTTAAAATAGACTTTAAGTACAATTTAGTTTAGATAGAATTTCTTAAGGAGTGTTTGGTTTAAAGTGTTTTTGACTTTTAAAGTCAACAAAATCCTGTCAAAGTGTTTTACATAGCTGAGTTTTACAAAGTTATCAAGTTTTAAGAAGGTTTTAAAAGTTAGATTGTAGAATTTAAAATTTTAGAGCTTAATAAGTCCTTGCCAGCACCAGGGCAATTAAAGTGTTTAGTGTTTTAGATTTCAGAGATTTTAAGCCTTCTAGTGTTCAATTTAGGTGATACTAGTCTTAGATACAAGAAGTGAGTTAGTAAAAGAGATCTTAGCTAAGAGATTTAGCCTGCATTAAGATTGTGGTCAAGTATATCAGCAACATCAGTTACTGCTGATTGTTACTATTTAATTTCTAGCTTCTTCTTAAGCATTCATATTTAGAAGATATGGTTTAGAAATAAGCTTTGAATTAGTACTCCTTTAGCTTTATACAAATAACCTCTTAATTTTCATTTAGGAGCTTTTAGATTAGCTTAATTTTCCTTATAAAAGTAGTATAGTAGCAGATTAGATTAAGAGCTTATTTCTTTTAGAATTTCAATTTCTAGTTGTAATAGTTAAAAACGTTTTATCTAGGTTAGTTCTATATCATTAGCATAGCTTATATTCAAAATTTCAGCTTCTAAGGTTTAGAAATAAGCTTTTTAGCTTATTAGAAAAAGCTTAAATTCAGTTATAAGCTGAAACTTACACTTTTAAGATCAATTTTCTGTGTTATTCCTTGTAAAACTTAGCTTATTTCTTGTTAAGAAATATACTTAGTATACATCTTAGACTACATTTAGCTTCTTTTAGTTTTAAATTTTCATGTATTAATAAGCAAATAAATAAGACAAATTCTAAAAAGTGTTAGTTAAGCCAGGTTTCTTACTGTAACAGTTTAAAAAGCTTAAGTTTCTAGCTTATTCTGTGGATAAAAGTTCAAGTTGCTTTTGTTAAAGTTGTAGAGAATAAGCTCTTTAACAACTTTGTAGTTTTAAGTTTTTGCTTATTTCCACTTTTTAGATAAGCCAAAATAAGCATAATCGTAGGGTCTGTTTTGAATTTTTGCAATAGTATAGGGTTGCCCGTTTGTATTAGAGTGTAAATTCTAGTTAGTTTGCCCGCCTACCCTTTACTTTCCTTTATTACACTTCCTACCCTGTCTTTTTAGGAAAAATAAAATAGTTTTAATATTTTTAATTTTAGTTTTATAAAATTAGGGTTTAGTTTTTAATTGATAAAATTAGGGTTCAATTAGGTTATAAAAATTAGGGCTTTTTGTCTCATTAAATTTCTTGCACCTTTTTAGTTGTTATAAAAAACTTTTTTTATTTTATTTTTCCAGTTTAATTTGTAATTCTAGAATTAAAATAGAGTTCTAGGAAATTTCCTTTTTCTTAGATAAATCATAGAAAATAGAAAAATAGTTGAAATTTTTTAATTCTTTTTGTGAAAATTTTCTTTTTAAATCTAGTATTTTTGAAAAATAAAAGTAGAATTTTAGTGTTAATTTTTAGAAAAAGTTTATTTTTAGTAAATCATTTTTCTTTAGAAATTCATAAAAAATTCAAAAATAGTTAAAAAATTCTAATTCTTTTTCCTAAAATTTTCTTATTAAAAATTTGTGAATTTTAGGTATAAAAATTTGTAAAATTAGTGCCTTAGATTTAAATTCTCGTTTTAGCTCACGTTTTTATTCACATTTTTAAATTTCGTGCTAGTTTGTTGATTTTTAGTTTCTTAAAGTTTCTATAGTATAAATTGTTCTAATTATATTTGAGTAATAATTTCAAAAATTCAAAAATCCTTGACCATTCTTAACTCGAATCCGAATTATCACCAAATCTCAATTCACAACTTCTTCGAGGAATTTACGACCCGTGTATTAATTACTTTCCTAAGTGATTAATTACTTACGGTATCTTGGTTAGTGAAAGTTTGCACTATAGAGATATATACTATACTCACGATTTGTTTTGTTGTTTATTGGAATGGTTTAAGATGGATAGCTAGTATCCAAATTTGTTTATTTATATTTATTTTTTTACTAATTCGATAGGAATCGAATTAATGAACTTTTTATATTTTTTATACAAAAATAACAAAATAACTTCCAAAAAGGAAGGGTCTTCAAAACTCTACTTCAACGAATATTCTTCAAAAATCGTTCACGTCTTCCCCGGCAACGGCGCCAAAATTTGGTTGCGATGTAAAGCACTAGTCAAATTTATATACGTATAGTATTAATCCCGTGAAAATTCTTCCCAAAATACTTCTCAAACAAGAGAAATATAAGGTAAAAATCTCACTAAAGAAAACACAATATGTATATTTTTATCCGGGAAGTATTGTACTCCTCGGGTCGTGTCCCAACGAAGTCGTGAATTGAGATTTGGGAATAATTCGGATTCGAGTTAAGAATGATAAAGGATTTTTGAACTTTTGAATTACACTACGAATTATAATAACACAATCTAAAAACAATTAACTAGTACGAAATTTAAATGCACGAAAATTAAAAACGTGAGCTAAAACTGAAATTTAAAATCTAAGGAACTACTTTTAACACATTTTATACCTAAAAATCACAAATTTAAAAAGAAAATTTTAGGAAAAAGAATTAGAATTTTTTAACTATTTTTCTATATTTATGAATTTTTTTAAAGAAAAATGAATTAACAAAAATAAACTTTTTCTGAAAATTAACACTAAAATTCTACTTTTATTTTTCAAAAATACTAGATTTAAAAAGAAAATTTTCACAAAAAAAAATTAAAAATTTTCAACTACTTTTCTATTTTCTATGATTTATTTAAGAAAAAGAAATTTCCTAGAATCTATTTTAATTCCTAGAAATTACAAATTAAACTGGAAAAATTAAGAAAAATACTTTTTAACAACTAAAAAGGTGCAGAAATCTAAAGGTGCAAAAATGCCCAATTTTTATAACCTAATTGAACCCTAATTTAATCAATTAAAAACCTAACCCTAATTTTATAAAACTAAACTTAAAAAATATTAAAACTATTTTATTTTTCTAAAAAGACAGGGTAGGAAATGTCACAAACGAAAGTAAAGGGTAGGCGGAGTAACTGTGATGAATTTACACTCTAGTTAAAACGGGTAACCTTGAACTATTGAAAAATTACAAAATAGACCCTACGATATGGCTTATTTTGGCTTATCTAAAAAATGGAAATAAGCAAAAACTTAAAACTACAAAGTTGATAATGAGCTTATTCTCTACAACTTTAACAAAGGCACTTGGACATTATAACAACAGAATAAGCTAAAAAATTAGCTTTTTAAGCTGCAATACAGAAACTAAGGTTTAACTATCTTTTTAAGAATTTGGCTTATTTCTTGCTTAATACTAGATGAAAGTGAAAAACAAAAGAAGCTTAATTGAGATTAAGATGTGTACTATGTATGTCTAGAAAGAAATAAGCTAAAGGCTAACAATCTTAATGAGAAATTTGATCTTGAAAAGTGTAAAGTTCAGCTTATAACTGTTTTTAAGCTTTTTCTAATAAGCTATCTATTTCAAAAATGAAACCTAGAAGCTGAAATTTTACAAATAAGCTATTCTATGGATATAAAACTAACCTAGATAAAAGATTTTTCAAAATTACAACTAGAAATGAAAATTCAAAAAGGATATAAGCTAAAATCCTAAACTGCTACTATTCCACTTTTGTAAGGAAAATTAAGCTAGTTTAAGATGCTTAAAATGAAAATCAAGTGATGATTTTTATACACCTAATGGAGTTCTAACAAAGTGCAAAATTCTACTTTCTAATTCCTAATTATAAAGGCTAGAAATAAGCTAGAAATTGATGAGCAAACAGCAGTTAATACTGCTGTTTACTTCCTAATTCTGCTGATGCACTTGGCCAAACTAAAGTGCAGGCTTAGGTCCAAAAATTAGATCTTATAAACCACTTCACTAAATGTATTTGAGTCTATATTGACAAATCTTGAACAATAAAAAGCTGTAAAACACTAAATCCTACAATCACTTGCACAATAAAACTGTCCTGGTGCAAGGAAGTGAATTTTAAATTCTAAATCATTTATCTCAACAAATTAACTTCTAAAGCTTGTTTAAAACTTCATTACTTTGTTAAACTCAACTATGTAAAAGGCTATGACAGAGTTTTGTTGACTTTTAAAGTCCAAATCAGCTTAACCAAACACTAGTTTACTTAAGCTGTCTAAACTATTTTTGGCTTAAAAACTATTTAAACACTAAAACAGCTAAAACTTTATATCTACTCTTCCTATAACTAAACTATTAAAGCTATATTAACACTTAAACTTACAGCTTATTAGGAAATTTAAGCTACTTACTCAGCTAGCTTAATACACTAATATGACAGATAACTAGAAAATAATTCCTAAATGGATTCTAATTACAACTGATTAAAGATCTTTTAATATCTAAGCTTACTGAATATTATTTAACAAGTTTAAGCACAAGAGTTCAAGTGAATAAGCTACAAGATTTAAGCTATCAAATGCTATAAAAGAAAGTAAAACCTGAGAATTGAAGTTTCTGTCCTTAGGTCACTCTTTCTGAGTGAGTGACCTCAATTTGAAACCTATATGGCTACCTAGCCTCTAAACCAATGAGCTTAAAGCTCAATAAGCTGAATTAGCTTATCTCTCCAAATAGCCTCCAAATTTGAATCAACTTACCTCAAGTGGTCATGTTTTGATGTAAAATGGATAAAATGAGTAAATGAATTACTTAAAACAAAATTTTGACTGAATTTGAGCTTATTAACAAGAATAAGCTTCAATAAGCTTCAATGAGCTTATGATGAACTTATGAAGTAAAAATTTCTTAAAATTGAAATCAAAGAACAAAGAAGCTGAGATTAGGCTTTTATTGATCAAATGTAAAGGTACAAGCTGAAATGACAATAGTACAAGTAAATGAGAACAAATTCGAAAGAAAAATGCAAAATTGAAACTTAAACTAACTCTATCCAACATGGCTTTACATAAGACCTATTTATACTACAAGATAGAAAATTCTAGGTCTTTGCTTGCTGTGT